>JAPPVO010001979.1:0-41530 GCA_030407325.1 Camellia japonica | reverse complement strand
TGCAGCAAAATGGAGAATTAGTAACCTTTCGGAGTCCGGCACGCTTTTCGAGAAACATTGCAAACAGAGGCTAATCGGGGCATCCCAGTGGATTTCCGAAAAGGCAGCCCAGCATACATCATTCATCAGAGTCGAGGCAGCCCCTGGCTTGCATGCCAGTTTACAGCTTTCTTAGTTTAATCTGTTGATTAATTAGAAATTTGTATATTATTCGGACTGTATATTTCGGACTGTATTATTCTTTTATTTCGGACTGTATTATTATTTATTCGGACCCTCTGCGCGAGGGCATAATTGTAATAAGTGTGGGTGAGTGTGATGTATGTCTTCCAACCCCACGTCTTTCTTCCCTTTTATTTATCCGCTTACGATGGTTAGATATAGGGCATATTTCAATTAGCATACAGTATGATAGCATGTTTGCATTCATTCATCTATTTTGCACGCACCGGGCTCGGCGCATCATACAAACTGCATTTGTATTTCAATTCCAAATTGAATACGTGTTAGTTGTATCATTCCACATATCATGTTTAGAATAGCCGAGCCTGCTATAGTTTGCATCTTTGCATGTGTTGCATTAGGCATTTCTGTATAACTAGGATCATGCATTGATTTCTAATCAGTTTCTGTTTTCGGCTTGGAGTACTCGGTGAGTTTTATGCTTTAGCATCCTTGCATGCATGTGAGTGTTGCCATGAATAGCATGCTTGCCATGAGGCTATGTGCTTATGTGATATAACTGCCTTGAATGCCTGTGGGTGGAGGTTGAGTTACTTGAAATGGAATAAATCATTGACTGTTTGTTTTAAGCCCACTAGATAGTGGCAAAATCATCTTTTCTAAACCCACCTGAGGGTGGCAAATCCGCGTCTTAGCCTACCTGCGGGTAGCACCATCAAACCATTTTCAAACAAACAAACATGAAATGTCTTGTTCCACTTCGGGCGATTCAGTCTATACTTGTTTGCTGCGAGCATCACATAGTAACCTAGGCTAATAAATCGGAATAAGAACTCACAATGTTTTCAAAGTAAGATATCATGGTTAGTAGAGGCCGGTCTTTGACCGGGCGAGCGGGGGTGCTCACGAAGTGACCTTCCCCAATCGTACCCAAGTTCCCGAGCCGAGGCAACTTTGGTGATGACGGACACGTGGCCTTAGGCAACGAGTCAGGGTTTCCTAAATTTCCCAAAAATAAAACATTTAGGTGGCGACTCTGTATCTGTCAAAGCAGTCCATGTTTGGCACTTCTTTCAAAAAAAAAAAATCTGTTTCCCAAAACGATTTGCCGGATTTGGACTCTTTGGTTCAAGATTAAGAACCGTGACACAAATCGAGTCCGAGCTGTAGCGAGGTCCCCCGCGGGCTTGTTACACATAGCCATGGCCTCTTCGGAACTATAAAAATGATGAATGTTTGAAAGTGTGAAATTGTTTGGATTTTTGAGTCAGGAACTTTAAAGATTGAGAGAGAGATTGACAGAGAGAGAGAGATTTCAAAACGGTGAAGTTTAAACTTTTTAGATAGAAACTTAAAAGATTAATGATAGAGATAAAAGGAAAAAATATTTGAAATGGATCTTTTAGTTTACAGGTGAAGCCTTATTTCCAAGGCAAAGTGTCAGGATTGAGAGAGAGAGAGAAAGAAAGATGTGAAAAGATTTTATTAGTTTTTAAAAATAATTTCTGTTTCCAAGGTTGTGAGAAAAAAAAGAAGAAGAGAAATATACTCCTCCCAAGATAAAGAGATAGTAATATATAATAGTTTACTCCAACTATGTCTTAGGATGAGGCATGGCTAAGGAAAAAATTTTACTTTTATGTGTTTTTTTCGGTCGGGTCGGTTTCGACCCAAATAATTTACGTAAAACCGTTGCCGACCGTGAAACCGCAAAATTCAACCAAGCGAAACCGCAGCCGACCGGTTGAATATTCGAAACCGTCCGTTTTACTTCGGTTCGGTTCGGTCCGGGCGGGTGGGTCGGGTTCCAGTTTTTCATGAACACCCCTAGTTATTTGTCCCATCATGGCCATATAAGCATTTCTGTTTATCCCAAAAGAAGCGGATAGTTCAACCGTTTCTATTCTTAGCCATTAATTTTATTAACAGTAATGATGTAGAACTCTGAGTAGGGAGTTTTAAATCCCCCACTAATAACGTGAAAATTGAAAAAAAATAAAATAAAATAAAATAAAACAAGGCATAACATACATTGTGACAGTACTGTCACATCATTAGTGGTGGTTCTCTAATTAGATTTAGAGCTCGCAAGCATTTTGTTTTACTAAGGAGTAATGGATCTTTGGAGGATTGCCACGTGTCTCCCATCAACTACTTTCTTCATATTCTCTGATGAACATTGATAGAGACCCCCTCCAATCACTACCCCCACCACCCCCACACACATGTGGTGGGTGGTGATTGGAGGAGAAGGAAAAGAAAAAAAATAAAAAAAGAAAAACTAGCCAATAGGAAAAAAAGGAAGTCAAAAGAGGTGGGAAGAAAAGGAGATCTCAAACATTTTTGTTCCCTGATACATCTCCATAGAAATAGCAACAGTTGAGTTTTTTTATTCTTAGCCATTGTAGTGTCCTTTATCTCTTGGTTGGATGCTCGCCAAAGTGGTGCATCTCTTTCTCTCTGAAAATCTTCCAGTTCATTTATTGATGTAGCCATTTGGAGAATCAATCCTTATTAATAAGAATCTTTTGACTTAACAACTCAACCCATGTCATCATTGTTCATCATTGATTTATATCCCAAAATAGTGGGCCTGCTATGGAGACCTCTAGAATTACATACTATCAGACTTCTATATTCCAGATGGCACTTTTTCGGAGAATTCTATTTACATCTGAAAAATAATTGAGTATTCTTAATTTCTAAATACACTCTGCTTAATTATTTAAAATTTTATATTATTTTCAGTATATTTTATAATATTTTTCAAATAACCCTAGAGTAAATCCAAATAATAAATAATAATAATTTTTTAAAAAAAATGTCAAACTGATTATCAAAACATATCTTCAATGATAATGTGATCAATTAAAAAATTATTGTTTGCAAGGACAATCCAACTAATTTATTTGTTTCTTTTTATTATTATTATTATTTTGAAGAAAAAGTGAATATAGATTATCAGGGCCCTACGGTGATCATTTGGGTTTTACCATTGAAAAATAGTTTGCAAATTGTTCATTATTTAATTGTTTGGATTTTAGATTCGTAAAAATAGAAAAGTGGAAACAAATCAAAAATCCAAACACAATTTAATAGATAACATATGGGGATTGTTGTTAATAACTTGTGATAGAATTTATTTTGTTGTTTAATTCTATCAAAACTTCTACATCAGAGCTTGAAGTTCAGTTTGAATTGAGAATAGTCAAATTATGTGATCATCTAAAAGTGTATTAATTTTGAAAAATTGAATACGTAAATTGTTTCAAATTTGGAGAAGCTACACAATATTTTGATTATTATTCTCATTTACTGTTGGATTTTTTTCAAACTTTATTCTAAGGTTTAGTGTTTCAAAATAATAAAAAACAATCAGTTTGTTTGGTTATATAGCTTTCAGAAAATAGCTTTTAGAAAATTCTATTTTTTTATTTTTCGTATTTTAATGTTTTTAATGAATTTTTTAAATATTTTAAGCAATATTTTTTAATTTTTAGACATATAATATAAATACACTTAAAAAGTATAATATTTGTGAAAAAAATCTTTAAAAAATACACTAAATACCAAAAATATAAAAATTCAGTACATTTTTCGTATTTTTTTGTATTTAATAATTTTTTAAAATATTTTTTAACAAATATTTTACTATTTGGATACATCTAAGTAAGGTGCATCTAAAAAGTAAAAAAAAAAATTACTTAAAATTTAAAAAACATTCACTAAAAACAAAAAAAAAAAAAACACAAAAAACAAAAAAAACTTAGGCCTTGTTTGATTTAACTCTTAAAACATAATTTTTGAAAAAAAATTTCAAAATTTTGTTTGGCTGGAATTTTTTTAAAAAAAATTTCCAAAATCACTTTTTCTCTCCTACACATCAATCAATCACTTTTTCTCTTTCCTCTCTCATTCTCAATCATTTTTTCTTTCACACACATCTACTCAATTACAACAAAATATCAAATCATTTCAAATTCCCAAACTCTAAAACTATTTTAAAAATATACAACTAAACAAATCAAAAAAAATTCTAAACTTTCTCCCCAATTTTTTTTTTTAAAATTTATCTCAAAACACAAATCAAGCACACCCTTAGTTTTCAAAAAACTGAAAACCAAACACACTAAGGTGGTGTTTGGGAACTTAGGTTCCAGATTTTTTTTTCATTTTTTTCACTAAAAGACAAATTTTTTACAAAACCAAAAAAAAACATATCCAAACAAAATATCACATTCAACCCCATAATCATTTCACTTTTTCTCTCACAAACATCACATTCAACCACATAAAAACCCAACCATCTTCCCAAACACCAAAAATTTTTTATCCAATAAAAACCTACAACTAAAAAAACCTACATAAAAACCCACTTCCCAAACACCATCTAAATGATGTTGATGATAATGGTAAGTTTTGGTAAGATGTATTGGAGTTTTGGAGGAAGGATGAAGATGAAGAAGAAGAAGAAATAACTTTAATCTCTTGGGAAAGAAGATATAAAGATTTGAATAAAAATAATTAATTAAAGTGTATCATGAGAAATTTTTTATTTATTTTAAGATTTAATATATATTATCCTTATTAGTAAATTTACATTAAGATAGGATATTTTTAGGGTTTAAATAGAATGCCCCCACTTTTTTACTGCGCTATTATTTTTGGTCCAAATAAGGCCCTATTCCATTATATCTAAATTACTGGCGGCGGCCCAACTCTTTCAAGGGTTTAAGGCCGAAATTTAAAGGGAGATTTTTTTTATTATTACCAAAAAATATATTGGCTTTTCGTATTTTATTTTTGTTTGTTTTTCTCATATTTAGTGAATTTTTAAAAAATTTTAACAAATATTTTACTTTTTAAGTTCATTTAAATTATGTGGATCTAGAAAGTAAAAAAATTTGGTTAAAATATTTATTAAAAAAAAATCACTATGCAAAAAAACAAAAACAAAAACAAAAACAAAACAAACAAAACAAAAAATTGAAAATTGAAAAACAAAAATCTCAGAAACAATATTTGAACCACGTGGTGTTTGAATTGAACCAAAATAATGGGCTTAAGATTGGGCCAAGACTAAGAGAAGTTGGCTTGTATGACAGACTGACTAGCCTAATCACAACTTCCAATTCATTTTTTCTTAATGGTTACCACGAGCATCACTTGATATTTTAAAATTAATGTGTAAAATTAGGATTATATAAAAGAAAATAATAGATTAAGATTTAAAAATAAATTACATAAACAAAAAATAAAATTACAGAAATTGAAAATTGCAGCCTTAAGAACAAAACTACAAAATTGGAAGACAAATTCCGAAAAGTAAACAGATAATTAAGCAAAATAGAAAGGCAAACTAATGCCTGTGTTTCACATAATATTCTTAAAACAGATTCAACGTCTATCTCCTAAGATACAACGACGGTTGACAATTATTGCAGAGGCACCTTCTGGAGCAGCTCTGGCAAACAGAAAATCAGGCAACACTCTCTCACACTTGGAAGAAATTCGAGATAGACAAGAGACTGAAAATTCTAAGGTATTGAAGCAAGCTATTGCAGGGGCACCTTTTGGAGCAACTTTGTTTATACACAAGCAGCTCTGGCATCTGTTTATACACAAGCAACTTTGCGAACAAAAAATCAAGAAACACTTTCTCACATTTGGAAGAATTTTGAGACAAATAGGAGACTATGAAATTTCTAGGCTGTTGAAGCAAGCTATTGCAGGGGCACCGTTTGGAGTAGCTCCGTTTATACACACATGGGAGAAGCCTCAGCTTTCAAGAATAGGAATCAGTGCAGAAACAAATTATGTATAAAATCAGCAGCCACACACTCACTTGTAGGGATGTGTGTGATGCGGCTCAGGCAATTTGAAAGTACAATTATAAACCGAATGACAGATTGGCAAATCGCGATTTTAGTAGTTTTGGACAGATTGACAGATTGAAGAATATTCTAATCAAATTGCCAAGACTTTCCGCAATATATAACACTAATTTGCATAATATTTTTCATATATATAACATAAACTAATTTTACATATTATTTTTCATATATATAACTATTAATTTATAATAAATTTTACATATTAAATTTCTCTCACACTCATTTTTACTTTGATATTTCATTATATGTTAAAAATATATATATGTATTAATTATAGTGGAGCGGAGCAATTTCGAATGTGGATTATAAATTTTAAAGTTTAAACCTTGATTAGCGGATAGAGTGGTGTTAATCGATGCTGATAGGTCTAGTTTTAGCGAATTGGACAGTATTTTGTACATTCCTACTCACATGAGCGAAGTCAAAAAATGAATAAGACTAGGGGGCTACCAATCGAGCCCAAGCTCATCCAATCCATGAAACACAAGCACAAGTACAAGTCCAAGCCCAAGCTCAAGTCCAGGTCCAAGCTTAGGTCCAAGCCCAAGCTTCACACATCCATAACTCCATTTCTCCGAAAAATTTGGATGCCTAAAGAGCTCCCACCCTTTAGAAAAACAAATGATATAAATACTCATTAATGCTTTCATCTAATCAATGTGGAATAGGTAGTTTTCAACCTTTTCCAAAATCTCATTCATGATGGCTACTTTATGAGATAATTTTTCATTCAATTCTTAATATTTTTGGTTATCTTTTCGCAATGTATAGTTTTCACTACAGAGAAACTAAACCCGCTCGGACCCACCTTAACCAACGGGACCCACTTTAGTTTTACATTAAAGTAGCAGAAAAACCATTATTTTTCAATAAAAATTACAGAAATGACATGTTATTTTCAAGTTGTAAATTTAAATGTTTTGCATTTGACTCTCATTAGTGTTTCACGAATTTAACTGATACTTATAGTTTGCGGGTGATTAGGCTACTCACAAAACGTCTTTGAATAGTAAGGACAAGTTAGAAAAATCTTACTCTATTAGTTAAGTATCAGTTAAACAAATTTTATTGATGTGATTAAAGCTAGAATTTATGAAAAAAAATATATTTAAATTAAAAAAATATAATTTATGAAAAATGAAATAAATATGAACAACAAAAATATTGTTTTTTTTCTTTTTCTCTGGATCACGTCTCACTAATTCCTGTTGAAATTTTAATAAAAATAAAATTAATTATTTATGCTTAATTTGTTTGACCGTTATTAACATTAATATTGATATTAAACATTTCAGTTACAAATATATTATTAGAATCTATTATTATAATTATATAATGATTAAGTGTTATATATTAATTTTCACTTATATAACCGTTTCTCTTCCTAAACATTTGAAAAGAGAGCCACACAAGAGTATATATGAGTATAAGATATATTGAGATTTTATTGAAGAGTATTGTTTATCTACCTTCTGTATTTTTTGGCAACTCTTGTTCGTGACTTGTTTACATCCTCCTGATAGATGTGAACATGGTGTTAAGTTTTTATAATTGACAATCCTGTTGGACAAAACTCTATTTAGTTGTATTTTTATTTACTCTATTGTATCTATAAGTTATGAGAATTTAGATGCGAATCCAATCCGAGTTGTGTCTGCGTACAAGAATTTGTGTTGCCATTCCGTATCTTGACTTAAGCATTCTTTGTTTGCCACTTCGCTGATTAATTGGTTTGATCGCTGAAGCAACCTTTCATGCGCTCGAGCGGTAAAGTGGATCATCTAGTATCTCTGCATGTGTTTTGAACTTCTGGGAAGCTTGTTTTACTGCTTGAGCGGTAGAAGTTGAGCTCAACCGATTGGCCTATATGTGAGCACCGCCTTTAATCACACCGCTTAAGCTGTAAAGTGTACTCAAGCAGTCTTCGCGGCTCTATTTAATATAAAGTGCGCTATTTACTATTTATAGGGTTGAACCTGTCCAGATTCTCAGAAATGAATAAAAACCAAAGTGTTCTATATTGGAGGGTGTTTGTATATGAGTTTCCTTGATGTATAGAAAGTGATCGATTGATCAACAAATTACATATTAACAAACATGAAGTGTTGATTTTGTTCTTTTATTCACACAATGCCGATGTCGAATCAAACATAGAGAGGTGTTCATTGGTGGATTCCGAAGAACTTAGGTCTGAAGTTTTGGTGGATTCCAAAGTGGTTCATTGTTATTGATTCAATATTGGCATTGTAAATTTAACGTTGGGTAAAGCAATTCCGACGTAAAGACAATAGTAGAAGAGACACATTGGATTCAGTTCAATTTGGGCATGGATTCGCTAGGTAATTTAGGATTCTCGTGTGTAATTGCTTTTTATTGTCTTCTTAGTAGATTATTTTGTGGCTTTGGCCTACGATTTTTTATCACAATTGGAGAAGTCCAATTATGAATTTTTTTTCTCGTTAAATTGTTGTGCCGATTTGTTGTTGATTGTTTGATTAAAATTGCTATTTATTGTTTAAAATTGAATCATAATCAAAAATAAATATCTCGGATTTTTTTTTTTATTTTTATTTTTTATAGATTTTTCACATCGGATGAGGAAGGCTGTGAGCGCTTGGGTTGTATCTTGGAACCATTGCATTCCGATTGTACTTTCACGTGGGGAGGAACAATGACTTTATGATAGTAAATATACATGCCTCTCAATATCACATGCCAATTCTTTCTTATTTTTTTGTCAATTTACTTACTTCCATATTTTATTTATTATGAATCTCTTAATCATTTTATAATTTAATTAGTAATTATTTTGATCTTAAAATCAATATATAAAATAAATATATTACTTTGTTGCTGGAATGAAGACCATATATCTCAAATAGAATTTTGTAAACTATGTGTACTTCAGAAAAAAAAAAGTTCACACATCTATTTATATACTTCAAGGTAATTGTAATCGCTAGACAATTCAACGAGATAATAAGAAAGACAAATGTTATCAAGTGTTGTTATGCATTGTTTAATATTGAGAAGTATGTATAAAGTGTCTTAAAAATATGTAATATTATCAAAAAAATGTATTGATTTAAGAATAAGTACATTAAATTTAATGAAAAATGTCTTATATTCTTTAAAATTTCTGTCTTTCACTTGTGTTCTAATGACACTCATTAACAAGACCCAATAAAAAAGTAACTTTTATTGTCAAATATTAATGGGGTATTTTTTTTAAGGTCCCTGATATTATGATTTTATAATATAAAGGACATCAAATATTTTCATGATGTCTAAGGTCCCTCAACATCAATCCAGAGAAAATTGGTCCAGAAAAAATTTAAGTCAGAGAAAATTGGTCCAGAGAAAATTCAAGTCAGAGAAAATTGGTCCAGAGAAATTCCAGAGAAATTCTCAGACAAAGGGGATCTTCAACTCCTACATTTGAACTCTCTCTCTTCCACCTAAGCTGTTAGAAAACCACCTTCAAAGTCTTCCCAAAGTGAATGCATGTACATACTAAATACAAACACATGAAACGTCGACCCTTTGGTGCAAAAATTTTAACCAATTCAAATAACTCCATTAGTTTGTATCTTTACGTGAAGTGCTTTCGAAAAACACAAGCAGTCGTAACATGTGAACCAAGCTGGAAATCCATATACTGAAGCAATAACACTACACAAAGGCATCAAAAACATTTTTTGAAGCTATGGAGAGACTTGTTCTGGTCATAGGCTAGAATTAATTGCAGTGCTTTCAGTAATGAAGAAATCAGATCTAATAAAGTTGGTATAGTTGAAAATTTCTCAGAATTCATTCATCAAATTCCACTTGACATTGAAATCTTTCTTCACAACCATAAAAAGCAGCAAGCAAATGATATGCAGCAGACGTAATAGTCAGAATGGTCCAATAATGCAGGAGATTGTTTCTGTTTTAAAAAACATAAAAAATTAAACTGATACTAAACAGGTGGAAGTATATAAAGCTTACATCACCATTCACAACCTGATTAACATGCAGAATTATATTCATGTTTATAAGGAGGTCCAGCATATTGCCCTTTATTTTCAGAGATTCTCTCGCCCAGAGAATTTCTCTGGACTCCACAACCCAGAGAAAGTTCCCAAACATATTTCCAGACAAATTCTCTCAATCCAGAGAATTTCTCTGGACGCCACAACCCAGAGAAAATCCAGGAGCTTGCTTAATCCACCGAATAATTTCTTGTTGAAGAAAATTTGAGTAATCAAACCTCAAACATGACTAGTCTCTTACCAGGAGGAGGAGAACCCAGCAAATAGCATCACTGGCCATCTTCTCTATTCCAAAAATACCATGCAATGGATCGACTCTGTCCTTATCATTATCATCCATGTCTCTGTAGCCACCACGATCTATATATACATATATAAAGATATGTGTATAATGTAAATTGAGAGGTGAATTGGGCGAATCGAGAATGGAGAAAATTCAACTGTGGGCTCTGTAATTGAGCCGATCCACATTGCGGACAAAGCAAAACATGATGACGTATTGTCACTAAAGATTGGCTCACTTGCTATCAACCCAAAGCAGGCCGAACCTAAACCTTTAGAGGTTCCCTCTAATGTTGCTACAGTAGTGGATACTAAACCAGTTGATGTTGTCATAGTAGGGTGGGTAAGAATGGCGGTGGGTTTGGGGTGGTGATGGGTCCGATTTCGGCGGCGATGGTGGCGGTGGTGGGTGAGAGTGGTGTGAGATGGGTGAGTTTGGGAGTGGGAATCTCCACTGGGTAAAGCTTTGGGAAGTGTTGGAAGATGAGAACATGGTCGAGGGACTGAAATTTTTCTGATATATATTTAGGGACTTTAGACATCAAAAAATAATTTTGTGGATCTCTTCCATTACGAAAAGTGGGAGAGGGACCCTAGACCGATTTTCCCAATATTAAATGGTTTATCATTACCCTCGTATTAATACATGAGTTATACCAAATCAATTTTTTTATAAAGCCTAGTCGATAAATACAAAAGTTAAGAGTCTATGAATAAGATGAAAATATGTATTTTGAAATATATTTTTATTCTAAAATTCCAACACATCCTAGGTACCTTCCATCACTTTACTAGGTCAAATCCACACCACAACCTATTACACACAAAAAAAAAAAGAAAAAAAAAAAGGAAGCCCATATACATTATATTATATTTTAGTCACTTTTTCCTTACCAAATTTTAATTTCTCTCAAATCTAAGTATTTTTAAAGAAATATAAAATATATATATATATATATATATATATATAAATTTAAAAAAAAAAAGCATAAACAAGATTAGAGGCTAAGTTAGTTGAGTAGTTAGTAGCATAAGCAATATTTTTGGGCAAGGGTAGGGTTTCACAAAGTAGGTCAATTTGGAAGGAGAACGAAGACACTAGGAATGGGTAAGATAAGGTTGGGTAATTGGAGAATAGGGGTGGGGGTTACTAACATAAAACAAGATTAGAGGAACCTGAAATGGGGCTTACACAAAAGGGGGTTGAGGAAAGATACAGAGGTAGTGCCCAGTGGTGGTGACTCGAGAAAGGGGTCATTGCTACTCCATTTTCTGTCTTCTTCATTTCATTCTTTTATTGTTTTTTATTTGAATTAATTTTGTTTGGACTTCACATGCCCAAAAAAAAAAAAAAAAAAACACAAAACACAAAAAGAAGAAAGAAAATGTTAGGTTTTTGTTATTGGCAATTCTGCTTGACAAAACTCCTTTCAGTTGTAATTTTATTTGTTCTTTTATTTCACTGAGGCTATGGGTATTTAGATGGGAATCCAACCCGAATTGTAATTTTAATCCTATCACGTTTGCCACTTCGCTGACTATATTGCATTCGAAGTTGTTTGACCGCTCGAGCGGTCATTCCTGTACTCGAGCAGAGATCGCGACCTTTTAAAAGTTTCACTCTCCTGCAGAAGTACTGGGAGTTGTATTTTTTCGCTCGAGTGGTCTTTCTTACGCTCGAGCGTAGATCCTTATTCTGAAACACGCATTTTTGTCAATCCGCTCGAGCGGCCATTCTTGCCCTCTAGCGAAGATCGCAATTCTGTTTGCTATAAATCTGCGTTTCAGTCTATTTTTAGGGACGACTTCCAAATCTTCTTATGAGGTATTAGGGTTTTCTTCCAAAACTTCTTTACTTATTTCTTTTGATATCTGTGAGAGTTTAATCATGAATTGAGTGGATTATATCAAAGGGTTTGTTTAGCTTGTTTTATTCACAAAAGAGAGAGTTGCTCTTTGGTGGGTTCTGTGGAACTTGAGCTTGAAGCTTTGGTGGATTTTCAAATGGCTCATCATCGGGGATTTGACATCGGCGTTTTAAATTCAACGTTGAGCAAGACAATTCTGAGGTGAAGACATAGGGGTCGGTTCGATTTGGGCGTAGATTCACTAAGTAATTGAGAGTACACTTGTGTAATTCCTTTGTGGATTTTTTTATGCTTTGACCCGTGATTTTTTATTACAATTAGAGGCGCTCCAATTGTAATTTTTCCACGTTAAAATTGTTGTATCGATTTGTCTTTGATTGTTTGATTGAGATTGCTATTTACTGATTAAAATTAATAAATAATCACAAATCAATATTTTGGGGATTTTTAGATTTCTCAGAAGAAGAAGAAGAAAAACAAAAGGAAAAAAAAAAAGAAGAAAAACAAAACATAAAAACAAAATAATAAGACATTACAATGGTAAATTGGCAACTATGGTGTGCTATGTCACCTAACGAAATCTAGCATGGGCACGCTATGATTATGGAAATCACACGGGCATAATGTATTTAAGATTTATCATAAATGTATCTTTTGTAGTTTATCCAATTTTTTCTATAATTTCTACCAACAAGAAGAAGTATGACAAATATATGTGTTATCTAATATTAAGGGAAAAAAAATATCAATGGCAGCAGGCCAAAAACATTAATGAAGTGTAATTGGATGCAAAAAAATAAAAATAATAAAAATTATTTGATTCCGATATATATATATTTTTTATTTTTAACACAAAATGTTATCATTTATTTTGTAAATAAATATTTTAAATCTTTAATTAAGTGCATAGTATGAGAATTATGCTAGAATCTGATGAAAATAAATAAAATATATTTTACTGTAAATCACTTTTCACCTATACTAAACAAAATTAATTAAATTAATTTTGCTTATTTATTTTAGATCAGGCGTAGTATAGGTAATTGTGCTAGTCAAGCCTTATGATAGAGAATCATACTAGATAGATACACAGGGAAAAAATAAAAAAAAATAAAATAAAGCTTAAAAAAGACAAAAGAAAAAGAGAAGAAGAAAATAAGAATGTTACAACATGGATGGAATTTTTGCTTTTTCTCCCTTTTTAAGTTCCTTGACAAGGAAGGTGACCTTGATGCTGCACTGAAAAATAATAAAAAATGTTAGTTGCAATGTACTTGTTGTAAAAACTCCCATATGACCCTGACTTATTAAATTGTAATTTTTTTACCCAAAAAAAAATAAAAATAAAAATTTGCCATTTCCAAAATATAAAGAAGTAGAACCACGTATTTCTCAGCTATTTGTCATAAAAAATAGAAAATTCATATCACAGTTTCTTTAATCTTTTTTTTTATTATCAATTGATAAAAGATTATTTATAATATAAAAAAAATTGACATTTGAATAATCATAATTTAACAATTATATAAAAGAGGCCTCAAAATGAGTAAGAAATAACTAACCCAATAACCAACCTAATAGGAAGCTTACAACGGGAATAGAAATATCAATCTTTACATTTGATTGGCCCTCTGACCGTCAAATAGAAGTGGATACGAGTTAGGATAAGCTCATCTTCATATCTTATCTTTTCATATTTTTTTCATGGGTTTTAATTCGAACTTGTACTGATGATTCAAACCATCTATCTCGTAAGCCCTACAATGAAGGTCATTCATGGAAAAAATTAACTTTATCAGACAACTATAAACATAGGAACAAATTATATTTTGTTTCATAAAATAGATGGTTTAAATTTAATTATATTTACTGTGGGGGCCGAGATTTGGGAGTCGTAGAGATTCCAGATAGTTGAATCTGGTAGAGTCGAGGTTTGAAGCACTCGGCAATTGGCTCGAAAGCTCAAATCCAACCCTACTCGGCCAAATAACCGATTAAGCGAGGGGCTGAGTGAAGATCGATCCATTATAAAATGTGCCGAATATGAGGTGGAGGATGGACCTAATCCCAAGGCCCAAAGAAGAAAAGATATAAATAGAAGAGACATCAGCCAGAAGCAGGTATGTGAGGATTATTGTGCTTAACTTAGAATACAAACATTCTTGAGTGTAGAGACTGACTTGTCCGTTGGAGTGCTAATTCTAGCACCCCCGACCGAAGTGTTTATTCCTTTTCAAGTGACCATCAGCGGATCTCGAGTGCTCCCCAGGATCAGAAGAGTATTTCCAAACCACTTCTCTACAATTGGCGCCGTCTGTGGGAATACTCAAGTACATTCATGGCGAGCGTAACGGAAGATCCTCCGACAGTCACTATCGACCCTATATCGCAAGACGAAACCACTCCAACAAACATGCTTGGAACAGAGACTGTCGCCGCAAGATGTGCCTTAAATTTCGCCTTACCCTCGACTTCGGAGCACGAAGCAATGCAAGCGCTCCTGCAACAAGCAAAGCAAAACGAACAAAGATTGGAGAACATGATTGCAGAGAACGAACATCTCCGTCAGGATTTGGCCTTGGAGGTGACGAAGTCTAAACAAGCTGCATACCAAGGCCCGGAACGACCCGAGAGAGCAGCTGTTCGACGATCTCGAGCCCGACAACAAGATACTGATAGCAACTCCGACTCATTATCCTCGGAGCCCAAGAAGAAGGGACGATCTGAAATTTCCAGTTCTTCTGAAGAGAGTCCCCGTACAAGGCGCAAGCGAAGGAGAAACAGCTCGGATGACAATCAACACGATCCTTTTGTACGACGGATTGCAAAGGCAGTCCTACCCAAGAAATTCAAAGCACCGTCATTCACCTTGTACGACGGTAAATTGGTACAAAATGGCCGGCTACAACCGTACGTCCGAAAAGGCAACCCAACCAAAGCAATAGCCTTGACACAGGATTCACATTCACTCCACGTGATCCGCATGATATACAGCCTGCCAATGTCATCGGCGGTGCATACGATTCAGTCGAAGCAACTCACTCTGGCTAAACGGCCCCATGAAGCCGAGGTTATCACTTTTGATGATTCGGATTTGGCCGGAGTAACACTGCCCATAATTGATCCCTTGGTAATTGAGTTACGCATAAACTGATTCACAGTTGAGCGCGTACTCATCGATCCAGAGAGTACATCGGAGATTATGTGCTACAAGACACACCAAACTGGGCTTCTCCGAATCGGATCTCTCTACTGCCCCTCATCCATTTTTTGACTTCAATGCCAATCCAGAGTACCCGTTGGGAAAAATCAGACTTCCCGTTCGAGCAGGTTCTCGAACAGTGGATGTGGGATTCTTGGTCGTCAAACTGCCGCCACTGTATAATCTCATCATGGGGCGATCATTGTTGCATACTATGCGAGCCGTGCCCAGCACCTATCATCAGCCACTCCGCTTCCCGACAGAACGCGGTATTGAGCAAATCTGTGACTCCCAGAAATCGGCACAAGCATGTTATCTCCTTGCTGAGAAAATGCCAAAGGAACTACAGGTGAATTCCATTGAGTTATCGGATCGAGAGAGCCTCGACGATGTTGGGCGGCCCCCAAACGAAAAGGCAACGGAAGACTTAGGACGAGTTCAAATCGATGGAAGCCCAGACAAGTTCATCATGGTTGGCGCCTCCTTGAATCAGGCCGACAGATAGCAGCTGATATCTTTCCTGCTCAGCAACCTCGATGTCTTTGCATGGACTCCGTACGAGATGCCGGGTATAGATCCGTCAGTTTCACAGCACCATTTGAATATCGATCCTAAGTGTAAGCCGATAATTCAGAAAAGTCGGCGGTCGGCCGCAGAGCACACTGCCGCTGTTGTTGAGGAAGTTGACAGGCTGCTTGACGCCGGAGCAATTAGGGAGGTGACCTACCCTACATGGCTTTCTAATAAAGTGGTGGTGAAGAAGAAAAATGGGACTTGGCGAGTGTGCGTCGACTTCACGGACCTAAACAAAGCCTGCCCAAAGGATTGTTTTCCTCTCCCCAGGATAGACCAGCTTGTAGATGCTATGGCGTGCCATCAGCGTATGAGTTTCCTTGATGCCTATAGAGGTTATCATCAAATCGCTATGCATCCGGAGGACCAAGAGAAAATTGCATTCCTCACCCCAAGAGGAACCTATTGCTATAAGGTAATGCCTTTTGGGTTGAAGGATGCAGGGGCAACCTACCAGAGACTGGTCACCATTATGTTCAAGGAGAAACTCGGCAAAACTATGGAAGTGTACATTGACGATATGGTGGTCAAATCCAAAGAAGAGCAGAATCATATAGCCGATCTAGAAGAGACATTCAGCATCCTACGCAAATATGGAATGAAGTTGAACGCTTCCAAATGTGCGTTTGGTATCGGCTCTGGCAAATTCTTGGGCTATATTGTCAACCACAGAGGCATTGAAGCCAACCTAAGGCAAATCACAGCAATCCTGGAGCTCGGCTCCCCCCGTTCAGTAAAGGAAGTTCAAAAGTTGATGGGGATGGCTGTCGCACTCAACAAGTTTATCAGCCGGTCTACAGATTGCTGCCGACAATTCTTTCATACACTACGACAAGGCAAGGCCTTTGAATGGTCCGCCGAGTACGAAGCCGCTTTCAACGGCCTGAAGACCTACCTCCGCTCAGTACCACTCTTGACAACACCCTCTGCTAGTGACCCGCTCATTTTGTACCTGGCAGTTTCTAACCGAGCCGTCAGCGCCGTATTGATAAAGGAAGAGCTGGGGGAGCAGTGACCAGTGTATTATGTGAGCAAGGCAATGGTTGACGCCGAAATATGCTACCTTCCGCTGGAAAAGCTCATCCTAGCCCTAGTTATGGAGGCAAGGAAGCTCATGCATTACTTCCAGGGGCATAGCATTGGGGTGCTAACAGATTATCCCCTCCGATTAGTACTACGGAGTGCGGAAGCATCTGGACGTGTTTCAAAGTGGGCTCTGGAACTTGGCCAGTACGATATTCAATTTCTACCTAGAACCTTAATCAAGGGACAGGTGCTTGCCGACTTTATCGCCGAATTCACTGAGGGCCTAGCCGACTTCAAGTCTGATGTCGCCGACTTCAAGTCAGATGAAATTCGACTGAAGCTGAACTGGAGGATTTATGTTGGGGACATCTGGCAGTTGTATTGTGATGGATCGTCCAATCAGCGGGGCAGTGGAGCCGGAGTTGTAATCATGACCTCCAACGGCGCAATAATTGAGCAGGCTGTCAAACTCGGTTTCGAAGCATCAAATAACGAAGCCGAATACGAAGCCCTTTTAGCCGGTTTACGGAATGCGCATATTCTGGGTGCTCGGCGTCTGCTTTTGTTTTGCGACTCAAAACTGGTGATCAATCAGCTAAAGGGGGAGTACGCAGCAAGAAACGACCGTATAGCGACCTACATGAAAACGGCCAACTCCCTGTTGGTAAAATTTGACCATCATGAGTTGAACCAGATAACAGGTGATCAGAACACCCATGCAGATGCCTTGGCTTGCCTAGCCTCCGCAATTAACTCAGAGATAAAACGGACCATTGAAGTAGGATTCATCCTAGAGCCAAGCATTGGCCCTTCGGAGGAAGTCCAAATCAGCGTTATAGAATCTGCACCAAGTTGGATAGATCCCATTGTTGCATTCCTATCTTCTGAACAACTCCCAGAGGACAAGAAAGAAGCACATAAGCTGCGAAACAAAGCCAAGCGATACTACTTGGATCCGCAAGGAAGGCTTTATAAAAAGTCACTCTCTGGCCCATATTTGGAATGTGTGCACCTGGACAAAGTCGGGGAGCTTCTGACTGAGATATACGAAGGCAGTTGTGGTGCCCATTCTGGCATACGCTCTTTGGCCCATCGAGCTATAACGCAGGGGTATTATTGGCTGACAATGAGAGCGGACGCCGAGGGTTATGCAAAAAAGTGTGAACAGTGCCAGAAATTCTCCCCGTTAAATTGCCAAGTGTACTGTGGGCTCATCGAACTACACCGAGAAGATCGACTGGAGAAACGCCGTTTGTCCTATGCTTTGGAACCCAGGCAATCTTACCCCTGGAGATCGGCCACCCGACACTCAAGTCGCAAGTTTTTGATACGGGCCAAAACGACATGATGCTAGCTTTGGATTTGATTCTAATCGAAGAACGAAGAGACCGAGCCCTTGCGTCTATGGCACGGTACCAGCAGCAGCTGGTGAAGTCGTATAATCAACGCGTTCAGCTGCGCCGCTACACACCAGAAGAGTTGGTCCTGAAGAAGGTGCTCCCAGCTGACAGGAAGCCGGCCGATGGAAAATTGGGTCCTAATTGGGATGGTCCCTATCAGATCGATTCGATCGCTGGAGTAGGGGTATATCGGCTCAAAGACATGTCAGGAAGGAGTTTGCCACGACCTTGTAATTCCACGCACTTGCGCAAATTTTATCATTAGCCCGACTTGTGGGACATGATGCTTGTTTCGAACTGTTCGCCATGTACATCTCTTTTTCTGTAATACAAAGATTCCCATTCACCTACCACAGAATCTAGTTCAAAGATGTTCCGATTAAAGCCTTTGGATTCGGAGCGCCCTTCGTGGATATCATGATTGGCCAAATAAAGTCTCCAGATTCGGAGTCCCATCGGCGAATAACGTCTTTGGGCCGTTAAAGCCTCCAGATTCGGAGCACCCTTCATGGATATCACGATTGGCCAAATAAAGTCTCCGGATTCGGAGCCCCATCGGCGAATGACATCTTTGGGCCATTAAAGCCTCCGGATTCGGAGTGCCCTTCGTGGATATCACGATTGGCCAAATAAAGTCTTCGGATTCGAAGCCCCATCGGCGAATGAAGTCTTTGGGCCGTTAAAGCCTCCGGATTCGGAGCGCCCTTCATGGATATCACGATTGATCAAATAAAGTCTTCGGATTCGGAGCCCCATCGGTGAATGACGTCTTTGGGCCATTAAAGCCTCCGGATTCGGAGCGCCTTTCATGGATATCACGATTGGCCGATTAAAGCCTCCAGATTCGGAGCGCCCTTCGTGGATATCACGATTGGCCGAATAAAGTCTCCGGATTCGAAGCCCTATCGACAAATGACGTCTTTGGGCCGATTAAGCCTTCGGGCCATGCGTAACACAATGATGTCGATTAAATCAGGCCGATCAATGTTCATTTACTCGTCTGAAATACGTTTATTCAAACATATATATAATAAAACACATGCAAGCACGTATGTGCCGAACAAAAATTATAACAAAACATTGAAAATAAAGTTCTTTTTTATTCGACCAACCAATAAATACATAATTCTAGACGCGATCCGCGTTTACAACGAATATTTTTATTCGGCGTCGCCTTCATCATCGCTCTTTTCAACTTCAAAGGCGGCAAAGGGCAAATGATCACGATGATCCAGGTCACACAAGTTGGAATCGACACCCTTTGCTCGGAGAGCCTCCGCGGCCTGAAGAGCTGCAATCCAACCATGCTTAAAACCCCGATTCTCGCATCGGCAGACCTTCTCAGCAAGTGTCTCTTTCGTTTTATCGATCCCAACCTTCCGACCAGCATGGAAGCCCTCCTCGTAACCTTTGGCCCTTGCATTTTGTACGGCAAATATGCCTGCCGTATCTCGGTCGGCAATGGCATGACTCAATAGCCGTTGGCTTACCCTCTCGTCCACAATCGGGTTAGATTGACCCGCCGCATACGGATAGGTGACTTTAACCTTCCTAAGCTCCCTAAGCTCGCCCTCGGCTTTCTCGGCACGAGCCTCCAAACTGTGGACCCGTTCGTCCATTTTCTCCATCTCTCGCTGCGCGGCGCGTAGATGCATGCCGACTTCGTAGGCAGTGTACAGCCCCTTCACCGCCTCATGAATACCTTCTCGAAACACTTCCAAATCTCGTCGTCCAACCATCGATTGTTGGACTTCCAGTGAAAAGATCTGTCGTGCGAACTCGACCGCTACACCCGGATCATTGACGATGGAATCTGCCTCAGTCATCGGTTTATTCCCCATGAACACCGCAAAACTCAATGGTCGTGGTGTCGTGTCTGACTCATTCCTCGGTCGTGGTCGCAAGAAGCTTCCCCGTTGATGCTTCTCTCTTCGGGGTGATCTGCTTCGACGGCTTGGAAGTTGACGTTTTTCTCTTTTCTTGGACGTCCTTCCTCCCGTACGCGCAGGCTCGCTACTGCGATTCATTGCAGTATCTAGCTCAGCTAGCGTTCGTCCCTCTCCTCTGCTGTTGAAGAACAGTCTGTTTGACATTCGCCCTTGCCCCAAGCTAGTTCAAATCGAATCTGAATAAGAATAAGTGGACCCACTATCGCGAAATCACCCCATTTATTCGTAGACATGCAGCGACCCCGAGGCAATTTCATTAACGCTTTTGGCAGTCTCCAAACGACGGAGGCCGATTGATATGTGCCACAGCCACTTCATGCACTAAATTCTGGCTTGTTAAAACGGCCTAATTATCTAAACGGCAACTATGGGAGACTTCCTTGAAGTCCATGCACTGGCTGGGGCAAGGGCAATTTATTAATCTAACTGGCCGAGTATCTTGGCCCCACGCTGATTGATATGTGCCACAGCCACTTCATGTACTAAGTTCTGGCTTGTTAAAACGGCCTAATTATCTAAACGGCAACTATGGGAGACTGCCTTGAAGTCCATGCACTGGCTGGGGCAAGGGCAGATTTATTAATCTAACCGGCCGAGCATCTTGGCCCCACGCCGATTGATATGTGCCACAGCCACTTCATGCACTAAGTTCTGGCTTGTTAAAACGGCCTAATTATCTAAACGGCAACTATGGGAGACTGCCTTGAAGTCCATGCACTGGCTGGGGCAAGGGCAGATTTATTAATATAACCGGCCGAGTATCTTGGCCCCACGTCGATTGATATGTGCCACAGCCAATTCATGCACTAAGTTCTGGCTTGTTAAAACGGCCTAATTATCTAAACGGCAACTATAGGAGACTGCCTTGAAGTCCATGTACTGGCTGGGGCAATGGCAGATTTATTAATCTAACCGGCTGAGCATCTTGGCCCCACGCCGATTGATATGTGCCACAGCCACTTCATGTACTGATTTTTGGCTTTTTAAACGGCCTAACTATCTAAACGGCCTAATCATCTAGTCGGCAAGTATACAAAACGTTTTATCTAAAACAGCAACCAAACAATTCCGTTCATTAGTAACAGCAAAGTACAAAATGAATTTTCATTAAGTAAATTGGGCACAGATTGTAACCATTTTACATATGAAAATTACTAGACAAAAAGCTGTAAAATGCTAAAAATTACATGCAAATCCTAAAACAAAAACAAGAGCCGCCCAAATTAGTACTCGGAGTCAGACTCCAGCGGCTCAACATCCACTTGCTCGTATGGAATTGGCGTAGCCAATGTCACATCAGCAGCAGCAAGGGCTTTGAGCCAGCCGTGTTTAAATCCCCGATTCTCAAATTGGGGACTTCGTCTACATATTCATCAAAAGAAAATTTTTTCCCAGCATCAAATGCGCTGGAAGCCTTCAGGTCGGCTGTTTCTTTCGCTGCCTTCATCTCTTTTAACTCAACTTCCAATTTAGAGATTACCTCCTGGGCCAATTTAAGCGCGTCGTCACTCGCATCTGCCCTCTTCTCGGCGACTGATCTCAATTCTTCAGCATTGCGGGCTCTCGGCCTCGGTATGGGCGCCCTCCGATTGCGCCCTACTCCTTTGGCCCTCAACCTCCGCTTGTAAACGGCCAATTAGCTTGACGGCATCGTGATAGCAACAACCCATGTCGGCTATCCTTTCGACAGCCTGCAAAACAGGAAGTTAAGAACAAAATAATATTTGCGTAAAGAGAAAAGACAAAGTGCAGATATATACCAAAAGAGCCGATTGCGCGGCCAACCCAATTGCAACCAGATCCGGCTCTGCCCGAAAAGCCGCCTTGTCAGCAGGCAATGAAACGGACGTCGCCAAGCTGAGTGCAACCGCTGGATCTTTAATCACCGAAGCATCGGAGGAGATCGGCATATTCTTTATCTTGGGCTGAATAACAAAAGGTACAATCACATCTGACTCCTCCAAACGAGGTCATTTGTCGACACTGTCTTCTTCTCTGAGCCGGCCTCGACATCGGCAGGGCGCTTCTTCCACCCTTTGCTCAGCTTCAACACTGGCCTGCACAAAAGGTTCCGCCTCGGTACTTCCGTTCTTTGTCGTCCCCTCAATAACAGGCAAGGAGGACTGGGACTGAGATTCGGCAGCTCGAATCTCCTCCGCCCTTCGCTGCGCGGCCATTCTTTCCGTGTTCACCTTCTTGGCAAGTTTAGTGAGGCTCAACCCAGCCATATCTTCTGCGAACGCGCCAGAAAGGTCCTCCAGACCGTGAAAATATCGTCATCGCGGACGGTCCTCTCGACCCGAGGTGGACAGAGGATCAGCCGAATTGAGGCTGGCTTCTTCAAATGCTAACTTCAAAGCCTCATCAACTCAGTTTCGGATTGGTCTGACTCGGTGTCCTTAGCACCTTCCGGTCGCTTCGAATCTGATCCCTCGCAACCGACTTGCCTGAAATTCCTGAAATCAATCAAGATAAGGGCAATAAGAAACTTCTCACCCTTCGGAATTAGGATGTTTTCTGCTGCCGAAAAGGTTGTATAAGTCGGCTCGTAGTGGAGTAGAACGTGGGCCGCTCTCCCTCCCACTTCCTTCTGAAGACTCGATCGGCCGAAATACTTGAGCGCAGTCTTGATTTCCGAAAGGACGGCGTCGTCAGTCGAGGTCAGACTTTCTTCAAATCGTTTCCTGTAAAAGCAAAACCATGAGGTCCCGAAAATAAGGTTTTATAAATATAACAAGTAAATAAATAAAAGAAGATACTCGGCCACCTAGTTCGCCCCTCCATCTAGGAATATGATCAAGGTGATCCTCGCCTTCACCGAATTCCCGGTTTCCTTGGACGACGACCATAACATCATCGATTCGCTTCTCGAAGCTGGAAAGCATAGTCACTAGTTGATGGTCGGTGTCTTTGGCCCTAAGAAAATAACGGCCATGCTGGCCAGTAGACTTGGCCAAGGCGTAGTAGTGCCGAATAGCAGGAATGCCAAGGTTAAGCCCAAGGCGGCGGTTTAGTGCGATAATCCCCATCACGACCCTAAAGAAGTTGACGTTGGGTTGGGAAGGGATTAACCTCCAATGGCAAAGCACGACCCTAAGGAGTGGTGAAGGGGGAACGGACCCCACCCTCTGCGATTGATAGAAGAGAGAAGACGATCGTGGTTTCATCAACCCTCTCCATATCGAGGGTGCCGTCTGCTATAAATGACAAACGGACGTCATCAGGAATGGAAAAATGGCGTCGAAAGTCAGAAATTCGATCCGATGAGAGGAGATCTTTTAAATGTTTTGCCATTCCCCCCAGCCAATAGGATTATGCTAAGCCAAAAAACAAAGTAAAGAATGATAGAACTTACAAGAGGCGAAGGCGATAGAGAAGAGTAGGAAGTTGCAGAGGTAGTTCGAGAGGCAGTCTAACGACGGGCGTCTAAAAGCGTGTATGTATTTGAAAAGACGTCGAAATTTTAAATCACAATAAATAGAAGTGTACAAGGAGGCGGGAAGTTGAAATGATAACCGAGAAGCGTGTGTACAGACATTTGCGTTGAAATGCGGTCAGCCGCCGAATTTCGGCTCTGACTCTTCGAGTTCAAAGCCAAACACTCCAGCCAACTGTCGTTAGTGGAATGCTGGGGGGGGCAATTGTGGGGGCCGAGATTCGGGAGTCGTGGAGATTCTGAATAGTCGAATCTGGTAGAGTCGAGGTTCGAAGCACTCGGCAATTGGCTCGAAAGCTCAAATCCAACCCTACTCGGCCAAATAACCGATTAAGCGAGGGGCCGAGTGAAGATCGGTCCATTATAAAATGTGCCGAATATGAGGTGGGGGATGGACCTAATCCCGAGGCCCAAAGAAGAAAAGATATAAATAGAAGAGACATCAACCAGAAGCAGGTATGTGAGAATTATTGTGCTTAACTTAGAATATAAACATTCTTGAGTGTAGAGACTGACTTGTCCGTCGGAGTGCTAATTCCGGCACCCCCGACCGGAGTGTTTATTCCTTTTCAGGTGACCATCAGCGGATCTCGAGCGCTCCCCAGGATCAGAAGAGTATTTCCAAATCACTTCTCCACATTCACCATCATTTTATAAAATAAAATGTGATTTATTTTTGTATTTATAATTTTCTGATATAAAAGTTAATTTTTTATGTGGATAATTTTTATTGTGGGGCTTATGAGATAAACGGTTCAGATCATCAATGCGGGCTCAGATTGAAACTTACAAAAAGACTATGGAAAAGTTTGGAGATATGAATTATGGAATGGACCTTACCAATATGAGTTGGCAACAAACTAGTTAAGTTAAGTTTTTTTTCACACATGTAGATACTTCCTTATGTGTTCAACAACATTATTTCTAGGGTTCAGAAATGAAGTCGAAAAATTAGCAAATTGAATCGATTCAGTCCAATTGGATAGGTTTGATTTGATTTTTTTTCTAATCTGTGGCTTGGTTTTGGTTTGGAAAATTGGGGAACTGGCCTCCATAGATCTGTTATGGATTTAAGTCTACAATTTCAGATTGAAACTGAACTGGACCGTATATAACTTAAGCCATATACCTACCATACACTACATATCCTACCCTCTTATATATAAAACCAAATTGAAATTCATATCATTTCAGTTTTCTCTTCTCTTTTCTATGTTGCTAATTTTTTTAATTATTTAATATAATTTTAGTTTTGTAATTGTTGTTGCAATGACAATGTTTATTTGATTAGATTTTTATATTTATTACATGTCGAATAATATATTTATTTACTAGATATTATGTTTGTTTAAGTTAATAGTAGAACAATATGTTTATGTTTCAAAAAATCATGGGTAGATTAATATTGAAAACATTTGCTTAATACTAGTTTGTTGAAGAATGTTATATGATTTTTGGGAAAATTACTATGTAATCCTATGTAGGGGATCTATTTCCCTTCTAATCCCACTATATTTTTAATAGACTAATAGGTCCACAGTTTTTTAAGTTTTGTACCCGGGGGTCCTGTTTTTTTTCTTATTTTTTAAATGACTGTATTACCCTTTGATTTGATATATATATATATATATATATATATACGTGAAAAATCAAATATTTGCCTATGCGAGGTTGTCTGCAATCTCAATCTCTCTCCGTGATGCCGATCTCTTTATGCTATGAAGTCGATCTCGTTGTGCTGTGAGGTGGATCTGGTTGTGCGATCTGAATCTCTGTGTATACGACCTCTGCGTACGCTCTCTCTCTCTCTCCTCTCTCTCTCTCTCTCTATCGATACATATATGTATGTATATATATAGATAAGCAAATTTGCGTGATCTTTGGTTTGTGTTTGGCAATGTTGTTATAGTTCTTTGTTTTGTGATAAACTTGGTTTGTTTGATACTTATTTTGTGAT
Organism: Camellia japonica; assembly: GCA_030407325.1. Classification (NCBI taxonomy): domain Eukaryota; kingdom Viridiplantae; phylum Streptophyta; class Magnoliopsida; order Ericales; family Theaceae; genus Camellia; species Camellia japonica. Next base: position 15,726 of record JAPPVO010001979.1, on the reverse strand, counting down.
TTTTGTATGTGATATAGTGTAATGATTTTGATTTTGTTGATTTTGTTTGTTGTATAGTGTAATGTGTTTTGAAGTTGTAGTTTGGAATTGTGAATTCTGAAGTTTTGATACTGATATGTTGTAACTGTATAATTTTGCAGTTTGGAATTGTGAATTGTGAAGTGTTGATACTGATATGTTGTAATTGTATAATTTTGCAGTTCGGAATCTGTGAACAATTGTTTGCTGGTTTGTGATTTTGTAGTATGGAGGGGTGTTTCATGTTAATGTGCAAATATAGTAAGTCTTGTGCTGCTATTAAGATTAGTGAGGGATGTAGTTATCATGAAGTTGTTGAGAAAATATCTGCGAAGTTCAAGCAGTTGAGTGTTGGTAACTTTTGTTTGTTTTTCTCTATTCTTGGATATTCTAATTGTATTGTTGAATGTGATGATGATTTGGGGAATATGATGTCAATGGTAGGTTGTAGTGGTTCTCATGTTGTTGATATTGTTGTGGTGATAGGAGAATTGTGGAGGTTGATGATAATTCTTCTAGGATTGATTTTGTAATTTGTGAGAGTTCTTTGGTTAACGATTATGATGATTTTGGTGGGTTGTTGCCTAGTTTTTATCCAGAACTAGAGAAAGTTTTGTTGTCTGCTAGTTGGAAGGGGATTATATACAGTGTCGGTCAAGAATTTGAAGGTGGAGTGTCAGCATTCCGCATTGCATTGGCTAAGTATGCAGTTGAGTGTGGTTTTGCAGTGAATTATTTGAAGAACGATGCAACAAGAGTAACTACTGAATGTATGATGAAGTCGTCTACGAGTTTTAAATGATTTGTGCATGGAAGGGTGTTGATGAATTTTAGTATTTTTTTTTTATTATGAAGTTAGATAATGTGTATACTTGTGGAGTTGTTACTCGTAAATCTTGTAGCAAAATGGTTAGTTCTAAACTTGTGTCTAATATTGTGCATAATGATATTAGTGATAATACGTTGACTCGTCCTATTGAAATTAAAAAAAAGTTGAAGAAGCAATATGGTGTAGATGTTTCTTATCGGGTTGCATAATTAGGAGTTGATAAGGCAAGAGGTGGATTGTTTGGTTTTGACCAACTTCGATGGTACCTTGAGACAGGTATGAGAACGAATTCTGAAAGCGTGTTTGAATTAGATGTGGATAAAAGTAGTGGGTGTTTTCGGAGGTTGTTTTTGGCATTTCATGGATGTTTGTATGGCTTTCAATTTTGTCGTCCATTGTTGTTTGTTGATGGTACATTCTTGAAGGGGCGTTACAAGGGGCATTTGCTTGTAGCAACATCAAATGATGGTAATCAAGGTATGTATTTATTTGCAGTTAGTATAATTTTGGTTTGTTAGTGTGTTTTGGTAGTTATTAGATTTTGGTTTATGTTATTGTATTATGAGTCTGCTAATTTTTGCAGTTTCATTTTATTTTGTTTTCAGGCCTGTTTCCTTTGGCTTTTGCGATTGTTGATGCTGAAAATCAAGATAATTAGATGTGGTTTTTTTAAGTCAGTTACTAAAAGCTGTTGGTTCAGGTGGAGATTGACCTTTGTGTCTGACCGTCAACATGGATTGCTAGACGCTCTTTCAGTAGTTTTTCCTAATGTACATAATGCATATTGCTTGAACCATTTGAAGAGAAATTTGATTGACAAATTGGTGGGACTTCGTACTAACTATAAGCTGACTTTGATGAAAATATTAGTTAAATGTGCTTATGCGCCAACTGTTGCTTCTTTCCAACATTATAAGGAGAAATTGAGACGTATTGTTGGAAAAGGTAAAGTTGATAGTATGTTGGATGGTTTGCAAAATGATAAGTGGGCCAATGTATTTTTTAGAGGGAAACAATATGGTGAGATGTCATCTAATGCTGCCGAGTCTTACAATAATTGGATTGGTGGGGCCCGTGAGTTGCCTATTACTTGTATGATTGATATGATTAGAGTTCAAATCATGACTCAATTGTCTAATAGAAGAGTTGAATATAAAAGATGGACTACCAAATTATGTCCAGTTATGGAAAATAAGTTGGACTCTTTGAAGCTAGCTAAGTCTTGGGATGTGATTGTTGATAGTGATACTGTGCATGAGGTTCATTCTTCTATTTCTTTTTATGTTGATATTGGTAGACAGACTTGTTCTTGCCATGAATGGAAATTGAAAGCCATGAATGACATTGAATGGTTTTCCTTGTTATCATGTTGTGCATGCTTTGCATAGTAGTGGTAGAGATGTGCATGATTTTATTGATCTTTTTTTCATGTGGATTGTTTTAGAGAGTCGTACAAAGAATCTGTTTATCCAGTGCCTTCAAGTGAGAGATTTGACTTTGATGGTGCCGGTAGTTTGATTACCAAACCTCCTATAACGAAGAAGCAGCCCGGGTGGAACAAGAAGAAGAGAGTACCTTTTAGGGGTGAGAATGTGAAGCAAATCAAGTGTGGAAGGTGCTTAAAATATGGGAATCACAATGAGATGACGTGCAAGGCTGCTATTTAAGGCCATAGTCTATTCTTTTGGATTTGTATTTGAAGTTGAGAAATTATGATAATAAAATGTGATACTTTGTATTATGAAAGTAATGAATAAAGTTGGTTGTATTTTGTTTTCCTTTTTTGATGTATTATTTAGTTATTGAAGTTGTTTTATAACAGTTTTATTTATTTTTAATTTTTTTTGTGGATTTGGTTGGTTTTATTTTTGTGGAATGCTGAGAAGGTTGTTGAAAATTTCTTATTGAAACTGTATAATCTTGCATTTTTATTACATGATATATTTATTTAATATTTCGTAATAACAAAACTGTATAATTTTGCAGTTTTATTTTCAATTTTGAAATGCAGTTCATCTATTTGTTTTGAGTTATGAAATTGGATAATTTTACAGTTTCAAAAATTATGTAAGAAATACATGTTATAATGCATGGAAGGCACTTACGATAATGAAACTACATAATTGTGTAGCATAATTTTTGTTTGAGTGATACTGCATAATTTTGCAGTTTTAAGAATTATGAGAAACAACCTAACGAAATGCATAATTTTGCAGTTTTAAAAATTATTAGAAACAACCTGATAAAACTACATAATTTTGCAGTTTTAAGAATTATTAGAAACAACCTTTCCCATATGAATTTATATGCAACAACAAATGTGACAACAATAATAAGCATAAGAACACAAACAAGAATAATAACCACATAAAGAACAATAGCAATAATAATAACAACAAGAAGAGCAACAACAACATCAATGACAACAATAATTTTCGCCATGATAACCATAAGAAGATCAATTACCAAAAGCACAAAAAGTAATTGTCACATGTTAAAAAAAAAAAAACTGTACAAAAATATGTTCACATGAGTATTTGTAGTGTGAAGAAGTGTTTCATTGTTTCTATGATTTGGTATGTTTTGTCAACATTTGGTAGTGCTTGAGTTTCCAAGATTGGTTCTTATCATTGAGGAATTGACTAATGATTTCTGCTCGAAATTTGACCCACTCAGTTGGTCGAAGTGATTTCTCGCACAGGTTGCCAGTTGATATATTGGTTGATAACATTGCAGACAGCGATTGCACAATCATTCATGCAAAGTTTTAGATGAAGTTTATTAGTTGGGTAAAACTGCAAAATTTAGCATATTGAAGCATTAGTTATTGAGTTTGTATCTTACGAGTATGAGGTTTGTTGTGGGTATTCCTCAATTGGTGCAATTACTGTCTCGCAATCTTGAGATGATAAGATGTTTCCTTAATTGCTGAATAATGCTTTATTCCATCTCAGTTGATGTTGTTGCTACAAAATAGTTAGTGGGTATTTTATTAGTTATAGTGATGTGCTGAAATGTTTTGAAAGGAATGGAACTAAGTAGAAATTTTTATTTAACTTACAAATTCCGTTACAATTTCAAAGTGCTTGTTGTGACATCCTTTTGCTGGCCTCAAAGAGTCATAGTACCTCCATATCCCATCAGCATTGTGAAAGACCACAATCGTCCAATGGTTGTCGTGGTTGGTTGGGAAATTGATATATCTATTTTTCATTGCTTCTAGAAAATAGTTGTCCATCATTTTTTTCTCTCAGTGCCTGATCTTGTTTTTGTAATGGAGTTTGTAATTTGTATATGTTTGAAATATGTTATAAAAGTATGTAGTAAGATATGTTAAGAAACTAGAAAATTTTACAGTTTGAATAATATTGAAAGGTATGTTAATAGTTTTGTTTACATTGATGAGTGTTGAAAAAACGTAAAATCTTCTTGTGTATGGATTTCTTGCAAATGCTATATTATGTTTCTCAAATTCTTCAATTGATGGTTGGAGTGCCAATTTCATTTCTGCGAAGGCATCAATGACCTGAAACATGTTATATATGAGAATGTGTTAAGTTTGTGGAATAAGTTATTGAATATGAACAGAAACTGTAAAATTGTGCAGTTGGAAACCTACATTCTCATATAAGGCTTCCCTGTTGATCAATCTGCATATATCTAAAAAGTATATGCAATTTTCATCTTCGCTGCCAGACCAGACACAACCAGTTGATTGTGTGTTGTTGATGAGTTGAATTTGGTTTTAGTTTTTTTGGATAAGCTATGCCAAACCTTCTTTTTTTTTTTTTTTTGCAGCATAAAAGGGCGAGTGGCTTGTTGTGGATTGATTTTTCCTTGAAATCATCACTACTTTCCAATACTTGAACTTGTGTCTTTCATTGATTGGCATCATCTTTTCGCTTGGTTTTAGTAGCACTTTCTTTCTCTTGGCAGATATCTTCTTCATCTTTTCTTTCCCTTGCTCTTTTGCTTCATGAGCACCCTTTTTTGGCTCGATTTCAGTAACGGTTCTTTCTTCTCTGTTTCATTTTTTCTTTTTTCTTTTCATTCTTCTTCCCTTTTTCTTCATCGGTACCCTCTGTTGGTTTGGGTACATCAGCAGCAGCTTCTGTCTTGTTCCTTGTATCTTCTTTGGCTTTTATCATTGGTTGGCATTCAAAATTTGGCTTATGTGCTTGTTTTTTTGACTTTTGTTTGATTCTCTTGACCATTGATCTTTGTTGGAAACTTCCAGTTTTTTTGGCGGACATTTCCTTCAACTAGTCTTCCTTTCTACGCAATTCAGCCATGAATTTTTGTTCCATTTCTTGCATTTGTGCTCTTATGGCTGCTATGAGTTTGTCATTGTCGTCCTCTTTGGTTGATGTTTGTGCTTGGTCATCACCTATAAAAATGTTGGATTTTGTTTTGTTAGTTTAATTAAATTTTACAGTTTGGTTCAGTATTAGACAAGAGTTTACCTTGTGCATGAAATGTGTCAGATTTCTCTTGGAGTTCTTTTTGTTGTTATGTCCTTTTTTCTTGTTGTTGTTTTGCTTGTTCTTTTTCTTTTCTTTTTTTTTTCTTTTTTTTCATGTTGTTGTTGTTGTTGGTTTGTCAGTTCTTGTTCATTGACTTCTTGTTGTTGGTTTGTTTATTCTTCTTATTGTTCTTGTTCTTGTTGTTCGCCTTCTTCTTCATTAGTGTCTTCTTGTTCATCACATTCTTCTTCGTCATCATCATCATCATCATCATCATCATCATTGTCTTGTTGTTCATCAACTTCTTTTTCTTCTTCTTCTTCAGTCTCTTTTTTTTTTTTCTTCATCTTACTTTCTACTTCTTTTTGTGGTTCTTGCTGTCTTTTCTTTCTTTTTTGTTGTTCTTCTTGTTATGATTTTGATTGGTGTTCTTCTTCGAAAAAGTCATCCTTATCACTGTCTAGAAGTTTTTTTTTTTTTTTTTTTGCTTTTTTTTGTTTGTTTTTTTTCCCCTTATTGTCCTTTTTGTGGTCATGTTTCTTTGCTGAAAGTCTGTTGATGTGCTTTGATTGATATGCAATAATTGTATTTCTTGTTCAGTTGGGGTTAAAGCACTTTGGTCAACCTGCATTGGAACAATGTGGCATATATCAGTAATACTGTAAAATTGGTCAGTTTCATACTATGAGTAATGTGAGTTAAGTGTTGAAAATATGTTGTTTGAAACTGCAAACTTTTATAGTTTCATAACATGATTATTAGTGTAATGAATGTGAAATGATTGTTGAATAGATTTGTGCGTTGAAACTGCAAACTTTTGCAGTTTCATAACATGAGTGATAGGAGTGTTAAATAAGTGTGTGCTTTGAAACTGTAAATTTTTATAGTTTCATAACATGATTTGTACTGTGAGTAATATGAGTTAAGTGTTGAAAATATGTTGTTTGAAACTGCAAACTTTTACAGTTTCATAATATGATTGTTACTATAATGACTGCAAAAGGAGTGTTAAATAGATTTGTGCTATGAGAGTATAGAAGAGTTTGAATACCTTTTCAAAGTCAGCAAGACTGATGTATTTTCACTTGGAATACATTTTGCCAAGGTTCCACTTCATAAACCTTGGGAAGCCTTCTTTGTTGGATGGTCGGAGGAGTTTACTATGCTCACAGTACCAGTATTGTAAAAAAAAAATTGAAATATGTTAGATAGTTTGAAATAGTTGAATGTTTGATATTTTTGTGTGAAGTAGTTGAGTAGTGTGTTTAGCAAGAGTAACATGACGCATCCAGTGACATGCCTTGGGTTGTTGTTTGCATTTGCCATTGAATTTATCAGTGTGTCTTTTAATGCCTCAACCCAATTGTACTTCTTGATGTTGTTGAGATTGTCAACATAGTTGAGGAAACTCCAACTGAGTGTATGGCCTGTTGTGGGCATGAGAAGTTTCAGGCACAAGTAAAGGGTGATGACCCTTGCAAGATGTTGACGACCATTGATTGATTTTCCTTTTTTTGTTTGTTGAAACATTTTGGTCAATGACTTGACATCCAATCTCTCTACTGATTTGCATCTTCGTTTGTACAATGCGAGCTCAAAATCCTTTGGTATTGCATAGGATTTGGTGATGATGCTGTCTTCTCCACAGTCGATATAAAAAATGAGCCTCACATCACTGTTTCTAAGTTTCATTTTCTTTTTGCCAAGTATAAATGCACTTTTTTTTTGTTGTTGTAGAGTGTTGTCATTTCTGCTACAATGGAATTGTAGCATCTGCACCAAGAGGCCTCCAGTTGTGTTAAGGAGAGAGCATTTATAACGGGCCAAAAAAGGATTTTTTGTAGCTCTGTCCGTTGGGCTGTTGTGAATTTGACCCTTTTCAACAGTTTGATTACCGTTCCGATGTTGGAACGGTAATTAAACTGTTGGACTCTCTTTGCAGGGACTGCTCCTCTTTTTCCCTTTTGATGCCTTGGTTTTTGTTTCGGGAGTTGATTGGCTTTCTTGGAGCTTTCTTGGTTGAGGAGCTTCTTGTTTTTTTGTTGGCTTTCTTTTGTTTGTTTTTTGTTGTGTTGGAGGTGTGGTTGGTGTTTGTTGTGTGGGTGTGGCCTGTGGTGTAGTTCTTGGGTTTTTCTTATAGTTAGTGTGGCTGTTTTTGTGGGTTTTTTTGGTTGTGGTGGTGGGGTTTTTTATGGAGGGGGAGATGGTGGCATTTAAGTGGATACAGGTGAAAGACTATCAAAGGGGAGATACTTAAATCCTTGATTAGATTTTTGGGTATATTGGTTTGTTTCTTCCAATATCTTCCAATAGCTATTTCTGAAAAAAAAAAAAAAAAATGATAGCAACAGCAGGGCATGAGTAATATAGTGACAAAACTGTATAATTTTGCAGTTTTATATGCAGTTTAATATGAAGTTATATCTATTTGTTATTAATAGTTACAAAACTGTATAATTTGGCAATTTGATTTGCACTTTATAATAAGTTACCTATTTGTTTTGAATAGCGATTAAACTGTATAATTTTATATTTTCATTTGCAATTTTAGATATATTACTTGTAAAGTGATGAAACTGTCTGATGTTTCAGTTTTATAAATACTATCAACAATAAGAACAGCCTATTGTATTTTGTAAACAACAATAATAACAACAACAAGATTAAGTATTCAACGAAATGTAACAATAATACAAAGAAGAAAATTCAATATTTAACAATAAGAGGAAGCAACAACAACAAGAATAAGAACAAGGAGTTGAATGTGTAAAAACATGGATTTATGTGTAAAAATAGGGGATTAGAATGTTTAAAAACAGGAGACTAGAATGTTTTAAACAAGGGATTATATATAAAATAGGGTTTATACATTTTGAAGTATGTAAAATGTGTTTCTCAAGGTTTTTTTTTATGAAAGTGTTATTGAAACGATATGATATATACAAAATATCAAAGAATAATGTACAAATTTGAATGAAATAATAGGTGAAGAGAGATGTTACTTTTTTTTCCCATTTCTGTGAATCGAAAGTCAGGAACTATGAAATTTCTTTAGAGTCGTGATGGTTCTTCGTGTTGTTGAGAGTTGCCGATTGGAGAAGATGAACGACTTCGTGTTGTGTTGGTGAGAGTCGACGATTGGAGGTTAGGGTAGGGTTTCAGAGGTAGTGGAGTCGAACAGTGGAGAGATGGAAGACTTAGAATGCAGAAGCGAGTAGCGGAGATGTGACAGTGTACTGATCAGATTGGTGTGAGATGATCGTGGGTGAAGGTTGCGCGCGTGTAAATTGGATAATATGTGTGGGTATTTTCGTCTGATTGATATTTGAGGACTTAATGGAGTATTGAATTTGTTTTGGGGCTAAATGGGGCATAATATGTTGGGCTTGGACTTTTGGGTCTGTTTCCCATGATTTTTCTTGTGAACATATTATGTAAAACTGTGGTTCTAAACCGAACTGAACTGAACTATGTTTAAATGGTTTAGTTCGAATTAGTTCCATGATTTAAATGAATTAATTTGGTTCCAGATTTTATGGAATTGTAAACAATAGATTGGTCTTGATTTTGTCCAAACTAAACCAATTCAAACCATACTCATCCCTAATTATTTCAGTCATCTTTGGACCCAAAATCCCTAGGTGTGGCTATGGGCCTGATGACTCGCCCAACCGGATCAACCCGTTCAACCTAACCTGATATTCTTATAACTTGAGAAAAATATTTAGTCCATAAGACTGGGCTAGGTAGAGATTTTAAACCTATTTAGTTTTTGAATTGGGTTTGAGATAAAAAAAAAAAAATTTAACCTAACTCGGCCCAGAACGGACCTACTATTTGTAAAATATTAATTTAAAATTTTATATTATTTACTTACAAAATGAACTCGAAAAATATTTAAAAAGAAAACAAAAGTATATATACACTTTTTTTCTAGAGCTTAAATTAAAATATTTGTTAAATAACCATATTTATTTTACAATTAAATTTTGTTGATGTTTCAAATTCAAATAATTATTAAAAAGGTTTAAATAATTTAATAACCCTTTATGATAAAAATAAATAAATGAATAAAATAAAATTCATATCTATTTGCTTAAGTGGATATTTTGTCAAGTTGATATGATAACTTGATACAAGCCAAGTCCTATTTAAATACCTATCAAATTATCACTTAATGTGATAATAGTAACTAATATTAATAACATTCATGTCGGTCTCATTACACTGGTGATTGTGAGTGTACAATATGAGATGATAAAGGTTTAGAAAAAAAGGAACAGGGTCGCTGTTGTAAACACAGCAGTGACTGTGGTGCCTCCGTTTGAGGTATATTATGGTCTTATTTTTATGATTTAAACCGTTCACATTGTAGGGTTTGTTGAGTACTTCATGCCTACCAAAAATCATATTAATCGGATATCAACAACTATATGATCGATAATCAAAAAAATAAAAATAATAAGTTTTTCTTTTGAGAAATAGCATAAACAATATGCGATTCGATCATATAATTATTGATATCCGATTAATATGATTTTGGTAGGCATGAAGTACTCAACAAACCCTACAATGTGAACGGTTTAGATTATAAAAATAAGACCATAATATACCTCAAACGGAGGCACCACAGTCACTGCTATGCTTTGAGCACAGCAGGGACCCTGTTCCTTAGAAAAATGTAACGATTATTTTTAATTACTCAGTTAATTATTATGCTCTGACCAGTGTGAATAGAAACGGTTCTTCTCTACTTTTACTACAATATACAACAAGGACTATACTGGAAATTACAAAAGTAAAAAGGAGGGCAATTTGGACATTCTAAGTAAAATACATAAAAATCACTATCTATCCCCAGACGAAAGCAATTCAAAGATTGTGGTGGAATCACTACTTTTTATAAAGCCAAGAAGCTTCTTTAGCTTCTCAAACTAACATCATACCATAATAAAACTAGAGCTATTTGTGGTGATAATAAACATATATGTGCAGTTCTAGTTCTAGTTCTGAATTCTGATAGAGATTCTGCTGAAACTGCTCCACAAACAAGAACAATATGTCATCTGCTTTGCTGAGGATTCTACTACTTGTTCTCCTCTTTTTCTCATCAATTCCACAAAAATCTGGTAAACTTTCAGTTTTGTCTTTCTTTTTTTTTTCTCTATCAATCTTTAATGTCATCCTCTGGTTATCTATATATCTTGGGAAAGATCACATAATACATAGTTGTCTCTGATTAATTGTGTTCCACAAACATATATATTTGAAAAGGGTAGTTCACTCACTATTTTACTACACCACCTGAGGCCAAAAACAGAATCCATTTTCTTTCATTTTTCATCTTTCCTTCTTTTTATTTTTTTTGTTTTATTACCCCAAATGAGAAATACATTACATAATCCAAAGGATGCACAAAAACATGGCCAAGCAAATCAAAGGCCTTAGCCTTAAGGATAACCACTTACAAACCCGAGAGGCAAGGCCAGAACAAAAGGAAAACACTGTTGGAATTTTTGTACTTTGTATTATAGCTCATATTTTTGTTCACTAATAAAACACAAATTAATGATTGTGATCTCAGTAGAGTTAGTCCCAACGATGTAATAATTTTGTGTATTTTGTGTGCGGTGGTTATACTTTAACGGTATGATTGGGTATTTTGGATAGTATTGTAAAGTGTGAGATTGGAGAGTTATGTGCAACAATCGAAGAAAGAGTTCCACATAAACCACAACAGATAGAATTAGGCCTCGTTTGGGAACATGTTATTTTAGTAACTTTTTGATTTTTTAACAAAATATGAGGTAAGAAAATTTGTATGTTTGGAATGAATTTTTAATTTTTTATGAAAAGAAGTGCAAAAAATAAAGAGAAAAGGGAATCTTTGACTTTTTCGTATAAGTTATAGGCTTTTTGATTTTTTTAATAACTTTTTGACTTTTAAGCTAAAACTATTACTTCCCAAACGAGGCATTACTATTATTTCCTCTAATAGTAAACTATGTTTTAGATTCATTTTAGGTGAAGTTTGTGGTTGAAAACATGATTTGGATGATTCCATGAAACATCAAAATTTATATGGTATTTATGCTCAAAAAAACTAGTTATAATAATGTATTTCTTTTTGCTCGTAGTTTGTTCCAATCTCTTATGCTCATAGTATCCATTACACTTCAGAAAATTATATGGTTATAACTAGAAAAAGAAAAGGGCCAGTTATGAAACGACAGTACAAGATGCATGGGGATCAATAATTTAATTTTCTATTTATGATTTAAGTGGTTGTTGTGTGTTATTAGATGGGCAGTTTGAAGATTGGTGCATAGCTGATGAGCAGACCCCAGATGATGAGTTGCAAAAGGCACTTGATTGGGCATGTAGGAATGGTGCAGATTGCAGTAAGATACAAGAAAAACAGCATTGTTATTTGCCAAACACTCTCAAGGACCATGCCTCTTTTGCATTCAACAGCTATTATCAGAAGATGAAGAACAAAGGAGGCAGTTGCTACTTCAATGCTGCTGCTATCATCACTGATCTTGATCCAAGTAAGAATACCAAACTAGAACAATGTCACTCCATCCACTCTTTTCAGCCAAATCAATAATAATATAATTGCTCAAACCAAAAGTAAGAAAAGTACATGTTCTGTTTGATAATATAAAATTCTAACATAGGCATCCGTTTCAAATCAACTTTTTTAGCTTATTTTTTAACTATTTGGCTACTTTAACCTGGTTAAAAAAAAGTTGTGTTTGAGATGATGATGAATTTTTTTTAATAGTTGATTTGATGATTGTGAGAGAAAAAATAAAATAATTATAATTTAGATATGGTATTTTGTCTTATTGGCTAAAATAGTATGTTTTGTCTTTATTGGCTAATTTAGTCCCAAACTTGCATACCAAACAAACCGTAAGTCTACTGTCCCAAGAAAATTTCTAGATGTGTTCATGTAGTGAAAATTGAATTAGTATAGTGTGAGATTTAAATAAATTTGAGTCATAAATTGATGTTTCTAAGTAAGATAAAATTTATGAATTCATAGTATTACTCATAATTTTATGATTAACAAATAATTGCACTGATGTGTTTTTGACAAAAAAAAAAAAAAAAAAAAAAAAAAATTATTTAGTGATTTTGAAACGTTGCCTTCAACCACTACAACATATAAGAGTTTTAGAGGTCAAATTTTTTGATCTCTAAAAGTGAAAATTTTGTTGCAAAAAATATTTAGGGACTAATTTCCATCGTCGTGAAGATAGTTGCTAAAAAGTCGTCCTGAAAAGTAAAAAATAAGGCTTTTAGTGACAAAATTTTAAAAATGTTACTAATAAATACACTTTTAGGGACAAAATAATCTGGTCTCAAAATGGTTTATTTTTTGAGACAAAAAATTTGGTCCCAAAAAGATAATAATTCATTACTAATGTCTAATTTTCGTTGCTAAAAATATAATAATGACACTTTTCACAACAAAAATATTTGATCCCTAAAAAATAATTTTATCTCTAAATTTTGGTTTCTAAAACTTTAATTTTTATTTTTTATTTTGTAGTGAACTGTCTCAGAAACCACATGATCATGTGATTCCTTAACATTTTGTGGCATCCAAGAGCATTGGGGAAAACTCTGGGACCACCAAATAACTTATTGTTGTTTTGTTTTTTGTTTTTTACATAGCTAGATCTCACTTTTTTTTCTTTTTAAATTATGCATGGTGAGGTTGCTTGTGAGTCGCGCAAGGGATGTTATTGGGAGGGCAGTCCATGTGCTTAAAAAGTGTAAGCCCATGTGTGATTTCTTGCTTTGAAGGATCTGCTTTCAGATGGGATCTCTTCCCTAGCCAAGCTTAGGCTAAGGGAAATTTTTTTTGTTGGCACAAATCAAATATCCAAAAATAAAACATTTTAACAAGGTTTTCAACATTTATAAAAACTTATACATTTTGTTTAACATTGCAAGACTCTCAAAAGAAAATATTACCTCTAAGATGGTGAATCTCAATCATTTTGTTATATTATATTATGTTTTTGTTGGGACTATATGCAAGTCAAATCTGAGTCCTTTCTTTATAGTTCAATCGACGTGGGATTAACTCAGAGATTGATCAGTAGTACCCTGTCGAAAAATATAGCCAGGGATAATTTCAACTTTAAAAAAATTAATATATATAAATAAAGCATAAACTGAATGTATTTTCAAGGTGGTAACTTATGGTCATTATATTTTATAGGATGAATTATATCGGTAGTCTTTGGATTTCTTTAAAAAAATTAATATATAAATAAAGTATAAACTAAGCCTCCATTTGGGAAGTTGGTTTTGAGGTGTTTTTTGTTAAAATAGTCACAAAAAATAAAATAAGTTTTTTAACCCAATAAGACAAAACATCACATCTAACCCATAATCATTACATTCTTTCTCTCACAAAAAAAATCAAAAAAGCCAAAAGCCTTTCTCAAACCAGGTTTTTTAGTCCTAGGCTAAAATAGCCAAAAAAGTCAAAAAGTCAAAAAGCCAACCCACTTCCCAAACGAGCTCTAAAAGTATTTTCAAGGTGGTAACTTATGGTCATTATATTTTATAGGATAAATTATATCGGTAGTCTTTGCATTTGGTATCTTGTGTCATTCTGGTTTTTATAATTTCAATTAACTTGATTTTGACTCTTAATTTTAAATTTTATGTCAATTTGGTCTAATGGATCGCGTTGATTAGGAATTTTTATTTTAAAAAATAGCTATTGAGTTGGTTGAGATTAACTCACTGAGTTAAACAAATTTATAATTTTATCTATAAAAGCATAACACATACAACTCATGTCTGCATTTTCTCTCAAAAAACACTAACAATTATAATCAAAATTGAAATAAAATTATAAATTCATAATCAAAATCAATAAGAATCAAAATATAAGAACTATCGGTCTAATTGGTACTACTATGTATCCGAAGTATTTAATCATGACTAAGTAGGTAATGTACTGGTTTGTCCAGTATGGTTTGATAATTAATGTATAAATGGCAGATAATGGTTAACATAACATCTCTCTTTGTTATCTCTGTTTTGACAGGTCATGGTTCATGCAAATATGAGCTTCTTCCTTAAACCTATAATCAATGGCCTTTTTGAGTTTCTTCCCTCAAAGGTCGAGTGAGGATTTTCAATACAACTCTCTCTTTCTCTATAGAAATTTTCGGATTATTTTCTTGGTGATTGTACTAAAAAATTTCCTAACAATAGTGTGATGACTTCTTGATTCAGTTCAGTGGTACATGTGTGTATTTTTATTTTATATGCATATATATTTTGCTTGGGTATGGTATGATATGAAACACGTCCAATGGGGCCAGTAAGGCCAGGACCCTGCTTCAATTACTTGAATTTTTTAGGGCTGTTTTATTTTTAGATAATTACTAACAGGTCCGATTGGTTGCACTTATTTACTCATAAGTCTTGAGTAATTTTTTATTTTTATTTTTGTGTTTTTTTGTTTTATTTTTTTCATATTTTCTACTCATTTTGATAATGAAAAAAATTTGAAACTTTTTAAATGTACATTAAGTTTGTGAAATGACCATTTGTTATTGATAATGATATTGATGATCTTATTCATATTAATGATTGAGAGATTTTTATTTTTGGTTGTATTACTTTATATTGAAATATGATATGAGAAATATGAGTAGTTTAAATTTTTTTTTGTTTTACAAAAATAATAAATTTATTATTGAAAGTTGAATGAGACCTTCTGATAAATAAGTTCGGTCTGGATTGGCTCGTTACTGTCCTTTATTTTTATGGGGAATTGATTGAAAAGTCTTATTAGAAAGATATGGATGCACCAATAAGTTTTCTTGAATTTTTTGTGCATTAAAAAGACTTGTTCACTTTTAATTGTTACCATAAAATCCTAATTTTTATTTTTTTAGTGGCTTTTTCATGACTAATTGTTAATTTTTAGTCACAATTGAAAAAGTCTCATAAAAAAATGTCACTAATTATCATTTTTAGTGATAGATTTAGAAAATCGGCACAAAAAAAAAAAAAAAAAAAAAGTCATTAAAAATTGGTTTTAGTGATAGATTTTAAAAAAATCATCACTAACACTTGCCATACATTTTAACCTATATAAATATTTGTAAAATTTAATAGTGCACACGTCTTTATAATAAGACCTGTGCGTAAATTACCTATTTTTTTCAAATGAATCTCAATGGTAGGGCCATTGTCCGATTTTGTGTTAATGTCAAGTTTGGCTGTCTGTGGCCCACGGACACAAATTCTGTTGGGCTAAGATGTCATCTGTTGGGCTCAACTCAGTGAGACTGTTACTTAGGCCGTGTTTGTTAAAGCTGAAAATTGCAAATTAAATACTAAAAATTAAGTATAAAAAATTAAATGCTAATA
>JAPPVO010001978.1:0-27075 GCA_030407325.1 Camellia japonica | reverse complement strand
AAGTCTTTTAGATTGTGTTTAAATCATAAATTTAAATATAAATTTGTAAAGAAAAATAAAAAAAGATGAGTGAATTTCATGATCCAAATATTATCTTAAAATACACATGTATAGTGTCATATACATAACACCTACGCATGTTAGCTTCTGAGGATGTGTTGCATTGCATCACATCATATGAATCATAGACAGCTACACACAATTGATCACATGAGGGGTTTTACCCACAAATGTTTCCTTCAACCCAAATCAAATGAAAGCACAAAGGACCAAACATCATAGTCAAGAATATGCCATTAATTGCTTCTAAACTAAATTAACAATAGACTACTGATCAGTGGGTTTGACTTTTAATGCAGGACAAATTACAATAGTAATACATGCTGTTTACCTCTTGACAATTGGTCCCCATATATAATTCTAATTGCAATAATGCTACTTTTAATTTTGTATTTTGTGTTTAATTTGTTCAATTGATCATGTGTGTTTTTTTTTTTTTTTTTTAAATTTTCATCATTATGATTATAATGTGTTAGAATTCATTGTAATATCATATATAAATATAAAAAAAATAGACTCAAAATACAAAATTAAATAATAAAACCATTACAATTAAAATTTAAAAAAATTAAATTAACACGAGATGAATGATAAGGAGTAATACTGTGATTTATCCTTTAATTAATGAGTCTGGTTAAGGTATATGTAAGATCCTTAGTTTACTACCTTTGTTTGAATCCATCAGTTTGTCTACCAAAAGTAATACTCATCAGCAGGCACATCATAATGCCATGCACTAACATCACAATCAATGGAGCATGTGTTAGCAGATATTTTAATATTATAATTTGTTATAAATTACATTGTTTGTTTGGGCTCTAAGGAATTTGTTTTTCAAGTTACATTTCTTTGCCTCTAAGAAAAGTTTCTTTCCTCCAAATTCTCTTTTCTTTTCCTCCAAGTAAACCATTTTTCTTGCCTACCAAGTACTCTTATTTTACTGTTTTTCCTTTTCTTTTGCCCAAGTTTCCTCTCTTATAAATTGAGCTAACCTCTTATCTTAGAAAAAAAGAAGAAGTGCTTGTTATTTTATTATTTTTGTGTGAGATTATCAGGTAAAGAAATAAAGAGTGTATGTGATGAAACTTTGGATTCAACCAATTGTGCAGTATTGGTGAACCATACAACTTAGTCGGGTTGTTGTATCCTGGGGGGACAAGTTAAGGTTTTTTTTGCTGCACCGGTGTGAGGCTTTGCCTAACCGCAGAGGCCTTGAATTTCCTTAAAGTGAGCGAATTTCCCGCGCCTCAGTCCTTTCAATAGTTATTGTAATTTTTATTATTTGTATTTTCTGGTGTTTTATTTGTAATTATCACCAACAATTTTAAGGAGATTCAAACAATAAAATTTATGGAGCCAGTATTGGAGAAGCCCAACAAGAATATCAGCGATTTCAACAAGCCCTCTCGGTTCAAGGGAGCCCATTTCAAGAGATGGAAAGGCAATGTGCTTTTCTACCTCAGTCTCCTCAAGGTGGCCTATATCCTAACCGAGAAAAATCTGAATAAAGTCCCCACTGAAGAGATGACCGATGAGGAGTATGCCGCTCATCTTGAAAAAATTGAGAAATACAACAAAGATGAGTATGAATATCGGTATTATCTTTTGAATTGTCTTTCGGATCCATTTTATAATTATTATGATACTACTTACACCACTGCCAAGAAAATTTGGAAAGCCTTGCAGAATAAATATGACAATGAAGAGGTAGGCGCTAAAAGATATGCTGCAAGTCATTTTTTCCGTTATGAGATGATAGATGGAAAATCAGTGGTAGAGCAAGTTTAAGATTTTCAGATGCTAGTGGCTGAAGTTAGATCCAAAGGCATCAAAATTGGAGACAATCTTGTTGTGGCAGGTATTATTGACAAACTACCATCATCTTGGAGGGAGTTTCAAAAGTCAATACGTCACAAGAAAAAAGAGATGTCTTTGGAGACTCTAATCACACGGATTCGGATGGAAGAGAAAGCACGAGGACAAGATGCACTTATGACACAAGAGCATTCCACTGCAAAGGTAAATTTAACTTTTGGAAATACTTTACCTAAAGGTCGATTTCATAAAAATAGTCACTTGAAGCCAGTTAAGAAAATCTGAAAAAATATTGGAAGGTCACAAAATAAAAATTACCCGAGACAAAAGAAATGGAACCAAGAACCCCTTCACAAGACTTGACAAATGTGACATGTTTTGTGTGTGGCAAACGTGGGCATATTGCTCGAACTTGCAAATTTCAGAAACAACAGTCTCGACCACAAGCTAATGTTATCGAGGAACCATTTGTGGCTATGATTACAGATATTTTTATGGTTCAATCTGTGGGAGGGTGGTGGGCAGACTCTGGTGCCCATAGGCATGTCTGCTATAAAAAAGATTGGTTCAAAGATTTTACTCCTTTTAATGAGGAGAGGATTGTTATGCTTGGTAACTCCAGTATAACCAAGGTACTCAGGTGTGGAGATGTTGAGCTGAAATTTACTTCTAGACGTGTGCTTGTTTTAAAAGTGTGTTGTACACATCGTCCATGAGGAAAAATTTGATGTCGAGTTATCTGCTCAATAAAACTGGTTTCAAGCAGACTATTGAATCTGACCAATATGTAATAACTAAAAAAGGCATATTTGTGGGAAAAGGATGTGCATGTGATGAAATGTTTAAATTAAGTGTTGAGAATAAGAAAGCACATGTTTCTGTTTACATGCTATTTTCTATGAATTTTTAGCATGCTCGTCTGTGTCATATTAATAGCCGATTTGTGAGAGTCATGAGTAGTTTAGGATTACTTCCCAAACTAACAAGCAAAAATAACTAAAAGGCCTCATAAAAGTGTGGTGAGAAATACTGAATTGCTAGAATTAATTCATACTGATTTATGTGAATTTGAGAGAATTTTAACACGTGATGGAAATAGATATTTTAGCACTTTTATTGATGATTTCTCAAAATACACTTATGCATAATTGTTGAAAAATAAAAGTGATGCTTTTGAAAAATTTAAAGAATTCCTTCTTGAAGTTGAAAATCAATTCGGTAAAAAGATTAAAAGATATAGAAGTGATAAAGGCCGAGAGTATGAATTTTTGGATTCAACTCATTTGCTCAGTCTTTGGCAATAATCCATAAAACTACTCCATCATATTCACATGCATCTAATGGTGTAGCAGAAAGGAAAAATAGAACTTTAATTGATTTAACAAATGCTATGCTAATTGAAGTAGATGCTCCTTCAAATTTGCAGGGAGAAACAATTTTAATTACATTTTATGTTATGAATAGAGTGCCACATAAAAAAATAAAAGTTACACCTTTTGAGTTATGGAAAGGGCATAAGCCAAATTTGGGATATTTGAGGGTTTGGGTTGTCTAGCTTTTGTTAGACTTGTGGACCCTAAAAGACCTAAATTAGGTGTGAAAGCTGCCACTTGTGCTTTTCTTTGATATGCAACGAATAGTATAACCTATAGATTTTTTGATATTGAAAACAAAATAATTTTTGAATCAGGTGATGTAATTTTTCATGAAGAAAAATTTTCTTTTAAATCTAAAAATGGTGGGGTCAAAATTATCAAGAAAATATTTTTATCAAAAACAGGTTCCTCTACTCCTCTTTTACAAAACTAATACACTGTAGTTTTTTAACCTAAAAGGATTAAAAGAGTCATATTAGAAAAAGATTTTGGCCCTGATTATCATGTTTTTAATATATAGGAAACTCCATAACTATACAAGAAGCTTTGGCATCTCCTGACTCTGTTTTTTGGAACGAGGCTATAAATGATGAGATGAAATCATTATTATCCAATAAAACTTGGGTATTAGTAGATTTACCACTAGGTTGTAAAACTATTGGCTATAAATGGGTTTTGAGGAAAAGACTTAAACCGGATGAAACTATTGATAAATATAAAGTAAGACTTATTGCAAAAGGTTTTAAACAACAAGCAGATCTTGACTTTTTTTGATACATTTTCTCCGGTTACTAGAGTTACATCCATTAGATTATTCATTGTAGTGGCTGCAATTCATGATCTAAAAATTCATCAAATAGATGTTAAAACATCCTTTTTAAATGGAGACCTGGATAAAGAAATCTATATAGATCAACTTGAGGGTTTTGTGGAGCCCGGTCAAGAAAACAAGGTGTGCAAACTAGTTAAATCCCTATATGGCTTAAAACATGCCCCTAAACAGTGGCATGAGAAATTTGATTCCTGCATGATTGAGAATGACTATAAAACTAATGAATGTGATAAATGCATCTACTATAAATCTGAAGAAAATTCATATGTCATTATTAGCCTCTATATGGATGATTTACTTATATTTGGCTCTAATTTGCATAGCATCGTAGACACTAAAAATTGCTTAGTGGTCATTTTGATATGAAAGATCTTAGTGGGGCTAATTATGTTTTGGGAATGAAAATTACCAAAACCTATGATGGTATATTTCTTGATCAGTCACATTATATTGAGAAAATATAATTTTTATAAGTGCAAGCATGTTCTTACTCTTTTTGATCCTCATGTGCGTTTGTTTCCTGTTGAAAATGATGAGGATGTTATTAATTAAAAGGAATATGCTAGTATGATTGGTAGATTGCGTTATGCTACTGACTGTACTAGACTTGACATTGCCTATGCAGTTGGAGTACTTAACAGGTTTACTAGCAAGCTTGGCAATGATCACTAGCTAGCCATTGAGGGGATTATGAAATATTTATCTGGTACCATAAAATATGGCTTTTTTATAATAAGTATCCAACAGTACTTGAAGGTTGCAGTGATGCCGATTGGATTACCTTATCAAGTGATTCATTATCAATCACTGGTTACTTATTTACATTGGGAGGTAGTGCTATAAGTTGGAAAACGAAAAAACAAACCATTATTGCTAATTCAACAACGGAGACTAAGCTTATTACTTTAGCTACAGCTAGTGAAGAAGCAAATTGGTTGAGAGATTTGTTAAATGAAATCTCTTGTTGAGAAAAATTGATTCCACCTATATTGATTGATCGTGATAGCACCGCAGCAATTGGTCGAGTTAATAATCATTATTATAATAGTAAATCCAGACCTATTAGAAGAAAACACAATACTGTGAGATCTTATATGAATAATGGCATCATAAATGTGGATTATATTAAATCTGGTGATAATCTTGCAGATCCATTAACTAAGGCCTTAGCAAGAGATAGAGTCTGGAATATATCGAGGGGGATGGGGTTGAAGCCCATTGAATATCTCAGGAGCCATGTACGAGGATACTCAACCCAGGGACCAGAGATCCTGTAACTGGGTTCAATGAGAAGAACGATTATATGATGGCCGTGAGAAATGCACTAAATTAATTTTTACCCATCTCTATGATGTAAGTGCATTTATCCTATAACGTTGTAGAGGTTGAGTTATTAAAAAAAAAAATCTTAATGAATTTCTATAGCTCTTATTGAGTCGGGTGTCATAGTTACAGGAGCACCCTTGACAGAATTCACCTATGTGAGTGTGGTAGTGGAGCCGCTACCTATGAGATTTGGGCTAATTCTCTAACACACTCATGAATCCTGGGATCACACAAGGCCGTAATGTGCTGACTATTAAAGCTTATATGAACACCTGAAATATTATGTGTGTACAATAATTATTTATTTCTCTTAAGCAGTCATAGTTCAATGCTGAGCATATTATTGGCTCTGCAGTAGATATTATTGTTTTACTAATGGAGGTTCAATGCAGAGCATACCTACTATGATGCATAATATGCTTATTTGCCTACTAATCTCAGATTTTGTTACCTATAATATTAAAATAGGTGGGGGAATGTTAGCAGATATTTTAATATTATAATGTGTTATAGATTATATTGTTTCCTTGGACTCCAAGCAACTTGTTCTCCAAGTTACCTTTCTTTGCCTCTAAGAAAAGTTTCTTTCCCTCCAAGTTTTCTTTTCTTTTCCTCCAAGTAAACCCTTTTTCTTGCCCATCAAGTACTCTTATTTTATTATTTTTCTTTTTCTTTTGCCCCAAGTTTCCTCTTCTACAAATTGAGCTAACCTTTTATCTTGAAAAAAAAGAAGAAGTGTTTGTTATTTTATTATTTTTGTGTGAGATTATCAGGCAAAAAAATAAAGAGTGTATGTGATGAAGCTTTGGGTTCAACTAATTGTGTAGTATTGATGAACCATACGACTTAGTCGGGCTGTTATATCTTGGGGTTAAGATTTTTTCTGCTACACCAGTATGAGGTTTTACCTAACTGTAGAGGGCTTGAATCTCTTTTAAGAGAGCGAATTTTTCGCTTTTCAGCCCTTTCAATAGTTATTGTAATTTTTATTATTTGTATTTTCTGGTATTTTATTTGTAATTATCACCAACAGCTTGTTTGTTGTTTGTAGGAATATCATAATCGTGACGCATTTATATTTTGTTATTTGTAATTCTTATTAAGTTGTTAAGTTATTTGACCCTCTACAATCTTATTTAGTGGGTTTGGTTTTAATTTTTTAAAAGTGCTTGTTTGGTATGTGCTAAAATAGCACATGCTATTTTAGCAAATTATTCTATTTGGGTCATAATCATCTTATTTGGGTTATATCACCTTTCTATCACATCACTTCAAACACAACCCGTATTTCATATTTTTTTTTTTGTAAAAAGTCAAAAAGTATACTAATCTAACACTTTCCAAACAACCCTAATTGAATATATTGCTTTTCTTGTTTTTTTATTTTTAGTGAATATTTTTAAAATTTTAAACATTTTTTTTACTTTTTTAGATGCACCTTACTTAGATGTATCTAAATAGTAAAATATTTATGAAAAAATATTTTAAAATATTAATAAATATATAAAAATATGAAAAATGTATTGAATTTTCGTTTTTTTTTTTTTATATTTTTGGTATTTAGTGAATTTTTAAAATATTTTTTCACAAATATTATAC
Organism: Camellia japonica; assembly: GCA_030407325.1. Lineage (NCBI taxonomy): Eukaryota > Viridiplantae > Streptophyta > Magnoliopsida > Ericales > Theaceae > Camellia > Camellia japonica. The sequence continues at coordinate 20,067 of JAPPVO010001978.1, read as the reverse complement.
TTTTTAAGTGTATTTATGTTAGGTATATTTAAAAATTAAAAAAATACTTAAAATATTAAAAAAGTTCATTGAAAAAAAAAGTAATATTACAAAATTTAAAATATTTTTATGGATTTAAGTAAAATTTAAAAAAATTTGAGATCAACTTCTATGGGGTATATTTGCATGTATATCATTTGAAAATAAAATTAAAGTTAGGTAAAATAAAAAATATAAATTAAACGCAATCAAAAATTTGAAATTATTTTCTATATTGTAATATTACAGAAAGTCTTGTGAAAACATATAAGTAAAGTTTTAAAAAGCGTTGTAACCGTTACATAACGGTTGTAGTGGTTACCGCCATCCGTTACAGTGGTTATAGTGGTGTGATGGAAATTCACATGTATAACGGCCGTTTCGGCGTTACGTAACGGCCATAACGGTCCATTATACACCGTTACACTTACAATATTCTGAATAGTTTCCTTCTCCCCCCCCCAAAAAAAAAAACTTACAAAATAAAAAAACAAATACTCAAGTGATCCAAACCTAAAGAAAAAATCTTATATGAAATTTATTTTTTTATAATTTTTTAAAAATTTATGGCACAATTTTTATTTTATAATCATTTCATTTAATAATTATGAATATTTTTTATTCAGTTAGTTCAAGTATTGGTAAAAAATAATTTGTAGACATTTAAAATTAATTATTCTTAAAATCATTAACTGTTGAAATAAAATGTAAAAAGCTCATTGGGAAAATTATGCAAATAGTCCCTATAGTTTACACGATGTGTCAATTTGGTCATTGTAATTTCAATTTGCTTGATTTTACCCCTTAATTTAACGGATTGTGTCATTTTAGTCCAATAAATAACGATTGTTAAGTTAATTTAACCGGAAATCAAACAATGTATCAATTTGGTCATTGTATTTTTTATATTGTGTCAATTTAGTCATTGTCAAAATTGAGAAAATTGAAACTACGGGGACCAAATTGGCATATCGTGTAAAGTACAGGGACCAAATTGACACATTGTTTGACCTTCTGTTAAATTAACTTAATAACCGTTATTTATTGGACTAAAATGACACAATCCATTAAATTAAGGGGCAAAATCGAGTAAATTGAAACTACATGGACCAAATTGACACATCGTGTAAACTATAGGGACTATTTGCATAATTTACCCAAGCTCATTTTCTAGTGATTTGAAAATATGAAATATATTGAATCATACTTAAAAATTAACAAAAATTGATTAAAAAAAAAATTATTTTAAACCCCAATAAATGTGATTCTAAAAAAAATATATGCGTATTGGTAAGTTTTCTTCAAATTGTGCGAAAAATAAAAAAATCACGGTTCTGATTACTGCAACCGTTACGCTACAGTTTTTATACGCTGCAACCGCTACCGCATCACTGCAACCGTTATGGGAACCACAACCGCTTTTCAAAACCTTTTATATAAGTTTGAATATATATATATATATATATATATCATGCATGCAAAAATAAAAAATAAAAAGGTGTGAATTAACTTATTTACAGTTGTCTATATTACATTAACTTATGTATAGTTGTCTACATTGCATAATCAAAAATAGGCAAAAATATAGTTTTCAAAAATTAAAACATACATAATGGTTGTCGTTTAGAATTTTGACAACATACGTGGGTTAATCAATCATCTTCTTGATACATCACTAGGTCTAGAAAGTGTATTTAAAAAGTAGATTTGTATATCATTTTCCTTGAAGTATCATGTAAAATAATACAATTCTAAAAATCTAAACAAAGAGAAAGTGTATAAAAATAGCTTGCAAATTCCTAAGATGCAGTACGAAATCGGATGTATCTCCATCTATTTAGATTCGAATAGATGCATATAATTTTAAGATTCAACCCAAAATATTCACAACATTTTTGTATAGATTCAAACAAATGAATACAACTTTAAAATTTAACCCAAAACATTCACAGCGGCCTAATCTATGATGGATAGTTGTAAATAATATGTACAGCAATATGGAACTACATAGAGGAAATAAGAAAAATTTTATAATTCAATCATCAATTCAAAAAATAGAAAGATAAGTTTGTTATAGGACTTTTGGAGCAGAGGGATAGGAAATTGATCTTTTTTTAGTGTTAAATAAATAAAAATGTTAATGTGAAGAAGAAGGAAAAAATTGGTTTATATAGGGTTTTTTATGACTTTTGTGCATGATGTAGTGGCTGGATTTAAATCCAAAACCTTTTAAATTTAATGAAAAACCTATTTAATTCAAAAAAATATTAATTGTACGACTTTCAATTTGAAATTTGAAATTTGAAATTTAAATGAAAATTTTATTAATTTTTAATTATTTAACAATAACAACAAATATATATATATATATATATATAAGTAGTGGTAACTATAAATTAAAATTTTGAATTTCATCATTTCAATATATGATTAAAAGTTTGAGGAATTTTTTGTTTAGAATTATTTATTTATTTGTTTTTGTAAATGATTATATTTGTTTGTTTGTTTGTTTGTTTGTTTTTTTTTTTTTTTTTTTTTTTTTTTTGTATATATGTATATTTGTATTTATATATACACAATTTAAGAATAAAATAAAATTTTAATGTTCAGGAATCCACGTCGAACCACGTTCAATTGACAAGAATTGGTGGTAGTTATTTGGTATTCGGTAGTGGTGGATCAAATTAAAATCAATTAAGTATACTTACCCCCTCTACAAAAATATATTTAATAACTGAGCACTTTTTCATAAATTTTTTTTTATCTACTTATATTTTATTTAATTTATATTATTTTCTTATGTTTCACTACATAGTTACCAAAATACTCCTAATAATATTTACATTTACATTGTGAATGTTTCGTGATGTGAATGTTCACATCGTTAATGTGAATGTTCATGCTATCAATGTAAATGTTAACATGTCAATGTGAACATTTACACGTCAATATGAATATTCACATTATAAAATATAAATATTCACATTATCAAATTGCTAACCGTTCAAAAATATTTATCAAGATAGAAATATCCATAAAATACTTTAAATATGATAATTAGAATTTGGTAGATCAAATGTCCAAATAATAGGACTTATTAGAATATAAAAATATCTTATGAACTAATTAGGATACAACCACTTAAAAAAAGATTTTCTAATAAATTTTTCATTTAATAACAATAATTTTTTATCAATTAAAATAAAATGCAATCTTAAAGGCTTGAGGGTTGTGGTGTTTGTTTATAGTGTAGAATAGTGTGTCGGTTAGTGCAGGTAATGGTTGGTAATTCAGGTGCGGTGGGACACATTTCTGTTGATGCAAAATTTATGTTATGAAGGATATTTTGGGAATTGAAAAAAGTAAAAAATAATCAGAGTAAAGGCCTCGTTTGGGAATCTTCCATTTAAACTAAAAAATCAAAAAGTTACTAAATTAGTCAAAAAGCGAACAACCCATACCAAAAAGTCAAAGATTCTCTTTTCTCTCTACTTTTTGCACATCTTTTCGTAAAAAGTTAAAAAGTCATCCCAAACATACTAGTTTTTTTAGCTCATATTTTAGCCAAATAACTAAAAAGTTACTAAATTAGTCTGTTACCAAACGGGTTAGTGTTCCTTTTATTTAAAGTAGTTTAGATTGATAATAATAATAATAATAGTGGTTGTAGATACATAGACAATAGGTAATAAATTGATGTGGCCAAGGAACGGTTGGTCTTGTTGTGTTATTTAGGTCAAATTTGGCATATTGTAAAAAAGTCAAAAAGTTAAAAAATTACTCAAAAAGTTAAAAAGTTAACACTATTCACCAAAAGTCAACAATTACGGTTGCACAACTCCCAATCCTAATTTTTCCCTACAAATCAATTTTTACAATTTTTTATTACATATTTTTCCATAAAAATTCAAAAAGTTAACCCAAACATTCATATTTTCTTTGTCAATTTTTTTAGTCTAAAAAGATAAAAAGTACACTTATTTAGGACACCCTAAACAACCCCTTAATAAGTTTGGAAAATTACTTTTGAAATACGTAAAAAGTAGACAGCATTTAAACTTTTAAAATAGTAGTAAAAAGTAGATAATTAAGTGAGAAAAAAAATCCTTAATGTTTATTATGATTTTTCATTTATCATGAATATCAACAAATAAATAATAATACTATATGATATTTCAAGAATTTCTAGCATGTTTTGCTATCTTCTTCTCCCTTGCAAATTTCCATGGACTGCACATCCAAACTTATTAAACAACACAACCAACCGTTGCTTGGCCACATCAATCTCCTATCTGTCTATGTATCCACTATTATTATTATTATTATTATTATTATTATTATTATGATCTATCTAAACTACTTTAAAGAAAAGGAACACTCAATTATTTTTTACTTTTTTTCAATTCCCAAAACATCCTTCATAACATAAAATGAGGGTTATAAGAGAGATAATTTCCCTCCGTTTTTTTCAATTTCTCTCTACTTAAGTTATCTAAATAAGTAAGAGAAATACATATTTCTCTATTTTTTTTTTTTCTCTCCAAATCACTCGATCCAAACATAGGGTTTGTTTTCATGGAAAGCTTGCAGGCTGTCAATTTTCATTAAGGAAAAAAGTAACCCCCTCCCAAAAAAAAAAAAAAAAAAAAAAAAAGTACCAGGGTTGAAATTTGTTGGGTTTTAAGGAAGAAGCAAAGCAACAACAAATTGAAGAGTGTGAATTCACCTTTGAAGCTTGGCATATATATGTATGTATATATGATTCATGTATATGTTCTACTTGAACTTTTTGTTCTACATTTTAGCCGTGATGGCGTGAGAACAATTTCTTCGTGATAATTGGATGTTATGTAAAATTGAATGGTAACTGGAATTCTTCTTATTTTATGACTGGCTACATTTCACTAGTCGCTGCATGTACTATGTTCACAAGCAATTAAACTGACAGAAAGATGAAAGTTGATGCAGTGAGGTGTAGCACAACCGTCTGCCTCTTAAGGGTGTATGTTTGGATGTTCCACGAAAATTTAGTGACCCTACTGATATTGTATTAGCATTTCAAGGTAGGAATATATTTTTCTTAAATTGAGGAATTATGCAAGATTTTAGCTGTCAAACAAGTAATTTTAGTTTTCATTGTTTTTTCAAGTAAACCTAAAAATGATCATGTGATGGAAATTTGGCGAGATCCTGTATTTTCTTAAGGGAAAAGTTAGGGATCATGAAAATTTTTTCATGAAAATGATCATGAAAAATTTATGATTCTTGGATTACCTTGATTAGTGTGGTGCTTTATTCTAAGTGCAATCCAAGGGTCACAAAGCTTTTATGATTATTTTCATGAAAGGTTTTTCATGATACCTAACATTGCTGTTTTCTTAATGGCTACACTTTATATAATAGAATTGATCTTTCAGATTCCACAGAAAGTGCGAGCCAACTATCAAAATTCAGTGGGACATGTAAATGTGCACCATAACATAACTCAACTAACTATAAGGATAAAAATAGGGAAAATTGCATTTAAGCTGGAACAACTCAAAGCAATTGCACTTTCATTTGTAAGTTGGAGCAAATGAGAGTTATGTCCCATGCCACAACTTTCATTTGCACCTCCATGAAAGTGCAATTCTCTTGAACTATTCCCATTTAAATGCACTTTTCCCCCAAAAATATCAGGTACTACATCACATGTTGTGAGGTAGGAATGCTTATATGGTGGATCTAAGAAGCACAGACATATTAGACACCAACACAATACTCTCTGGACACTTCCCAACATTTGGAAACAAATTACAAGTTTGAATAAAACAAATACAATGTAAATTTATACTTATTCTCCTCCTTTAAACTTTAAAATTTATTAACTTAGATATTCATGTATATGATATAATAAATATATAAAATTATATATTTTTGCAAATGTCCCGCACGTGTTGAGTTTTATATTTTTTGAAAATTTTCATGTCAGTGTCATGTTCGTGTCCATGCTTCTTAGTGGTGGATAAAGTTTAAACTAGAGCAAGGTGGCTTTTTGGTTGGGCAGTTCAAGATTATACAATCAGGCCACACACACTTGCACATATAACCTATACTCACTCTCACTCACATTTAAGTCTTGGGAATTGCTTTTGAAATAAGAATTTCAAATCTTAGGCATTTCTTTCTCAGTCAGGTTTTCCATGTTGCAGATAGATGAAAATGTCCAAAGGGAAATCATAAATCATAGGTCTTTGAGACACCCAAACATTGTCCGGTTTAAAGAGGTTTGCTCATTTTCTTATTTTCTCGTTTATTTTGTCTATCAAAGGGTGTTGTGGCCTAACTGATCATTACTCTGATAAAATTTGTACTCTAGGTCATATTGACACAAACCCATCTAGCTATTGTGATGGAGTATGCAGCCGGAGGAGAGCTTTTTGATCGAATTCGCAATGCAGGGCGCTTTAGTGAGGATGAGGTTGTTTATTCACGTTTTATACTTGGAGATCCTTTTTCTCTGATAAATGTTGCTATGGTTGTTTATCCTAGTGTCTGCTGCAGGCTCGCTTCTTTTTTCAACAACTAATATCTGGAGTTAGCTATTGTCACACAATGGTATGCAAATATTCTTTTTGTTTTAAAGTGCCGTTATTTAATTATTTGTTACTTTATTTTAGATCCCGGGGATACAAACTAGATAGTTTATATGTATTGCTTGCACCTTTTTTATTGATGAAGCAAGTATGTCACCGGGATTTGAAGTTGGAAAACACTTTATTGGATGGCAGTCCCGCTCCTCGTTTGAAGATCTGTGACTTTGGGTACTCCAAGGTACTATTGGGTTTTGCTCATCCTTGTTCTCTTTGTTCCTTTTTATGTCCTTATATTATATAGTTCCTGGAATGTGGATCTCAATTGAATATAGAAGTTTCTGACGCACATCAGCATTGAGTAAAAGAAGTTTCTGATTTAGCGTGTGTCAAGGAACTTGTGTAGGAATTCCTATGTGTGTCTACTAGTCTTCCCTTCCGGTGGTTTTGATGGGATTGATTTTATATTTTGATATCTTGTTTGTGAAGAATTTGGTAACTTTGGCGCCTCTTTATCATCATGGAACTTATGCTTGTTGTACCATTGAACTGAAAATCATCCTTCTCTTCGTATATGCAGTCTGGATCAATTATTATCTGCGTTTATCTGACCGTGGATTGTTTTTTTCCCCCTCCTCAGTCTTCTGTATTGCATTCACAACCAAAATCAATAGTGGGAACTCCTGCATACATTGCTCCAGAAGTGTTACTTAGGCAGGAATATGATGGCAAGGTAAAACCGGTTATTATGTTTATGTAAATCCAGTGGGAATTTTGCATTATTTGACAAGATCCTACCAGTACATGGTGCCGCTTTAGCTCCACTGCAAGAAGTACAATAATTTGTTCCTCAGAATAATTTAATAATGATTGTACGGGAAAGAAATACACCTTCTCGTATAATCCTGTTGATCAAGTCTGCGTTCCTCCATACGACGTCGCTTTATCACCTGAAAATACAAACGTGAGCTAGCCGGCGGGTGTGTGCCGGAAATCTCTCCGATGCCTAAGCCAGTAAGCTTGACAAATAGACAAAAGCTCTGTGTATTCAGAAAACAAAGTTGTGTTACCTTTCCAAAGGTGATATTGGTGAGCTTTTATAGGTTCCGTGTGGCACAATCCTAGTAGGACTCTTATTCCTCCATGTAGAGTCCTCATAGGATTCATACTCCTGAAAGACCATGCTTATCTCTCAACACCCCCCTCACTGCTTGAACCAAGTGAGATGGTTTTACTTCGGCAAGACGCCATATAACCGAAGTAAGACTAGCTTTGCCAGACCAGCTGTATGACCGAAGTAAAACATGACCATGCTTGGATGCAGAATAGGCCGAACTACCCTTAGTTCGGTTCCTCCTGTACTGCTCTTACTTCGGCCTCTCATGTACCACGCATGGTGTGGTTTAGACCGAGCTAACATGTAATAACCGGTGTAACTTCAAGACCGGTCTAACTCCAAAGTACCGTTAGACCGATCTAATTCCGATTTTCTCTCGGACCGGACTAGCTTCATGTCGTGGGACCGGACTAACTTCAAAATATCCATAAGACTGGAGTAACTTACATGACCATCTTACTCGGCCTTTGTACCACGGCTCATAACGGCCCATTACCCAGCTTGGCCCAATTTTCACATAAATTATCCTCTCAATTGCCCCTTAATTCCATCTACATAGTATGATAGGGATTACCTGTTTTAACAGCCGAGCTAAACTATCTTTTAGCCTCTCTAGCCGAGCTAAAATCTTTTGACTTTTCCAGCCGAGCTAAAAACCCTTTAGTTCCTCCAAGCTAATCCAGCCGAGCTAAAACCTTTCAACCTATCCGGCCGAGCTTATTTCACACCGGGCTCTGCTTGTCCGGCCAAAAAAACGTCTCCTCAATCACAGCATCTGAATCGTTTAGCCTTCCAATGACACGTGGCTGGTTCTGATAAGCTGGGGGCAGCTTTCACGCCGCCATTGTACTCCCCGAAATTTGAACAGTTCCCGTTTTTTCCCTCTTTACCAAAATAATCTCATTTGTTCATTTCACTCTCTCCCTTACTCTGTTCATCTCCTCTCTCATTCGTGCTTCTCAAACCTGCAACCTCAAGGCTCGTGCTCTCCATTGTTGCTGCTGCTCTCATCTCCATTTCTCGCCTTTTCAGCTAGTAAGCCTCATAACTCTATTCTATTTTCTTGTTTCTGCTTTTGTTCAATCCCATGTAGTTTGTTTCACGTGTTTTTGCAAAACGTATTGTTGTCTCTTTTTTTCCACTTGTTCTTGTACTTTTTGAAAAACTGTCTGTAGAACTCATGAATCTTCAAGTAATAGCAAGTAGACACTTATTTGATCCAAAAAACACGTCCAACCGAGCTAGGAAATTGTTTTTGCTATAAAAAGATTTAGGTAAACTGGAACCGAACTAGAACTTGTGCAATAACGCTAGTTTCAATAGGTCACCAACTGATTCACATTAGCCGAAATAAAAACCTACCGAACCAGAAATCTCGGCCCTCGACCGAGCTAAGCCTTCGGGGGCTAAGCCAGCTTTCTCAGTTTCTAAACCGAACTCAGAAAGCTGCCCCTTGATGCCTAACCGGAGTAACAAACCCATAGGTAAAACCGAGATAAGCAAAACATCTTGCCGAGCCGAGATAACAAGCACCTTGTTGAAACCAAGGTAGATCCTGTTAGTACCCTATGTAGCCGAAATTAAGCTTCCTTTTCTTGCTTTGTTTTCATAGCACGGTCAATGATCTGTACTTAACCCCTTTGTTCTTCCACTTTGCAGACTTTAGGTTGCCCAGGACATTCTCTTTGAAGGCTTGACCGAGCTTCTGAGCACAACTTCTTCAACCGAAGTAACTTATTCTTAATTTATACAATAAATGGGGAAGTATAGGTTTTTAGTAGAAACCCCAAGAGGCTTAGCCGAATTCCGCAAGGACTACAATATTCCTGCCGATGTCAATCTTATCTTAGCCGAACAAGACGTTGACCCATGGGGCAACAAAGGCTTTGTCCCTTTTACCATTCAGTCAATAAAAGAAACCGGACTACGATTTCCAGTCCAACCACTAATCTGTGAGTTTTTTAGGCAAACCAGACTATGCCCAACCCAACTCTCCACCAACACTTACCGAATCATAATGGGAATAGCCGCACTGAACCGCCAAACCGGTCTCAACCTAGGCTTGGTCGAAATATTGCACCAATACTCCATAGGATTCAAAGACGACGGCTGGTGCTATTATTTGAGAATACGCCGTGGCCGAGAGAAAATAATTAAGGATACACCGGACAAAGACTTAAATGATGATGATTTCTTCTGGGTGTCTGGGAACTTTGAGGACCATTAAGCCCAGATTCCTGGCTGGGGAATAAATTGGAACAAAGGAATCCCTGGTATACTTACTTCGGTTTTCCATGCATTCCTATTTTTTACTCCGGTTTCTACTTTTGTATCGGACTAACAGTTGTCTTCTTTTGCAGATAAAGCCCATCTCTTATCGAATTACGGCTACCCCAACCTAGGTATTCTTCGCGCCGCACTACGGGTTAAGGAGAGAAGTTGGGCAAAACTTCTAATTTCGAGCCGACCTACTGATATAGCGGTCGCCGAAAAGCGAGGGTGACTGACTTTCTTCTTGAGGAAGCACCGCAACCGGACCCTTCCTTGCCCGAAATCAACCTAATACCTCTCACAGCCGAACAAGAAATGGCAAAAAGGAACCGACTGAAGGCACTACTGACCGCGACAAACCCTGCCGAAGTACCACAAGCCGGCCAGACCACTAAAGTCGTGGTGGCCCTTCCATCCCAACAGCCATCTTCCTCTCGCCCAAGTAAACGTGCCCGGACTAGCCAAACCGAGCAACGGCTTGTGGATGAGAACGTTCTGCCGCCAAGACCTCCTCCAAGCCCTCAGCAAAGCCTCCAATCGGAGCAGCCCGACCGAACTACCTCTTCCTCCAAATGGGCTCCTACCCTTACCTTTAACGACCGAGATATAGCTACTTCGGATTCGGTGGTTGCTGAGAATGACCACTTGATGGCTTTCAACCTAGCCAAAAGTGTGTGCCTTCCCAAGGACATGGAGCACCATTACAAGCAGCTCAACACCGAACTGAAGTCCATCCGGTCTTCAACCAAGTCCATGATCCTGGTAAATAACTCTCTACTTTCTATGTAATTTTTTCCAACTTTCAGTCCGGCTAAAGTTATTTCTCCTTTGCAGGCCATCCAGAAAAACCAAGTTACACACAGGAGGGTCATGGAACTTAGGAGGAATACAATGGAGGCCATGGCTGAGGCTGAGGCTGAGGCAAAAACAGCCGAGCTAGAAGAGGCCAAAAAACAAATGGCCGAACTACGAGCAGAGAATGGTCGGCTGACCGAGCTAGCTAATTCGGTCGAAGTCGAAAAGTAGAAGGTTGCTAATGAAGCAAAAGACAAATACCTGTGCCTTTTGGCAAAGATTGAAAAGAAAAAGACACCGAGATAGCCCAGTTGAAGGTGAGCATTAAAGAAGCCGGAAAACAAGGCTTTAAGGAGGCCGAAGATGCATATACCCTCCAGTGCAACGCAGCCAAGGATTTGTTCTTCAAATGTGACTGGAGGAGTGCGGTGGAGCGGCTCGGTTGTATGCCTGACACCGAGGTCTACAATGCTCCACCGTGTTCTATTCCGGCCTCGCTTTCGCAATATGCTGCCGATCTCCAAAGGCAATTTCTTGAGGGATCTGATAATGATGAAGATGACGATGAAGATGATGAGGAGCCAACTCTCACCCCGGTCATCAATGAACAACAGCAAAATAATCAAACAGTTCGGTTGGAGCCAGTCATTGAGGATCTAACGGACGAGCTGCAACCAACTGAGACCGGGGTTCAAGCTGAGACCGAGGTTCAGGCTCAGACCGAGCTCGTAGCTCAAACCGTGCTCCCAACCGACACCGGACTCCGGACAACAGATGAGGGCTTTGATGCTGAAATTGATGAACTCTTCCATTGATTTTCTTTTTTCTTTCCTTCTTTTGAACTTGTAACCGGGCTGCGGCCCCTCAATTGTACTTGCTTTTCAGTTTAATGAAAAAAGTCTTCTTCTGAGCCAACTTTTATTCTGGTTTTGTGTATGTATGCTCGCACTTGTAATAAACTCATTTGCTCAACTGTGATCTCGGTTTTAGCTATCTAACTTACTAGCCAACCACTCTTCAGCCGATATAGCTACTTCGGCTGGAGAGTATCCAGTGTTGGTTTAACCCAGCCAACCATTCTTCAGCCGATATAACTACTTCGGCTGAAGAGTACAAAGAGTTGGTTTAATCCAGCCAACCACTCTTCAGCCATACACTTACTTCGGCTGAAGAGTACAAAGAGTTGGTTTAATCCAGCCAACCACTCTTCAGCCATACACTTACTTCGGCTGAAGAGTACAAAGAGTTGGTTTAATCCAGCCAACCATTCTTCAGCCGATATAACTACTTCGGCTGAAGAGTACAAAGAGTTGGTTTAATCCAGCCAACCACTCTTCAGCCATACACTTACTTCGGCTGAAGAGTACAAAGAGTTGGTTTAATCCAGCCAACCACTCTTCAGCCATAACACTTACTTCGCTGAAGAGTACAAAGAGTTGGTTTAATCCAGCCAACCTCTAAGTTGGTTTTTCCAACCAACTTAGAATACATTGTTTGGTTATGCCGACCAAACGTTCTGCAGCCTGGATCCTTATCCTGGGCTTAGGAGGGGTGTTGGTTTAATCCAGCCAACCTCTAAGTCAGTTTTTCCAGCCAACTTAGAATACATTGTTTGGTTATTTCGACCAAACGTCCTGCAGCCTGGATCCTTATCCTGGGCTTAGGAAGGGTTCATAGTTGGTTATTCTGGCCAACGATGTTTACAATGCTCCTAACTTACTAAAGGTACTGCTTACTGAAAACAATCATACTGAAAAAGAATCGACTTGTTTTATTGAGAAAGTAAAAAATTACACATACTTAAAAGAGAAAAAGCTAAAAATAAAACATCTTGAGATTGGCAGTGTTCCATGGCCTGGGAATTGCTTTGCCGTCCTTATCTTCTAAGTGGTATGCCCCTTTGCCTGCTAATCCGACCACTTTGTAAGGTCCTTCCCAGTTAGGTCCTAGCTTGCCATCTCCTGGAACCAAGGTATTTCCTATCACTTTGCGCAGTACCCAATCTCCAATCTTGAATTGCCTTGGGTGCACTGTCTTATTATACTTTCTGGACAACTCTTGTTGGTAGGAGGCGATGTGAACTAATGCTCTGTCTCTTCTTTCCTCCGCAAGGTCAAGCTCCAATGCTATGGCTTCGCTATTTAAGTCTGGATCAAAGTTTTCGTTTCGAATTGTGGGGAGGCCAACTTCTAATGGGATGACTGCTTCCATGCCATAGGCCAAGGAGAATGGTGTTTCCCCTGTTGACCGGCGAGGTGTGATGCGGTAAGCCCATAAAATATGGGGGAGCTCTTCTGCCCACTTGCCTTTGGCTTTTTCTAACATTTTCTTCAATCCATCCAAGACTACCTTGTTTGACGCCTCTGCCTGTCCATTTGCTTGGGGATATGCCGGTGTGGAATTGTAGAACTCTATCTTGTACTCTTCACAAAGCCTCTGAAAATTCTGCCGTCGAACTGAGTGCCGTTGTCTGAGATCAGTGCCTTTGGTATGCCAAATCGAGTGATGATATTCTGCCAGACAAACTTCTTCACATCTTTATCCTTGATTGATGCCAAGGCTTCTGCTTCTACCCACTTTGTAAAGTAGTCGGTTGCGGCAAGAAAGAACTTCCTGTTGCCTGGAGCTGTTGGAAGTGGGCCTACTATGTCCAATCCCCACATTGCGAAAGGCCATGGACTGGTTAGAGGTAGAAGTTCTCTAGCAGGTTGGTGTATTTGGTGTGCGAATTTTTGACACTTTTCGCACTTCTTAACATACTTCTCTGAATCTGCTTGCATGTATAGCCACCAATATCCTTGTGAAATTGCTCTGTATGCCAGTGATCTTCCTCCTTGATGGCTGCCGCATACACCCTCATGTATTTCGAATAGGAATGCTTCCACTTTGCTGGGGTGAACGCACTACAAGTAAGGTCCTGAGAACGACTTCTTGTATAATGCCAAGGATGGAGAGAGCCAAAACCGCTGCGACTTTGCTCTTATTCTGTTGGCTTCTTTCTTCTCTTCTGGTAGGGTGCCGTCTTTCAGGAACAGTATGATGGGATCCATCCAAGAGGGGCCTAACTCTGCACAACATACCACTTCTGTTTCTGGGTCTTCAAGGCTTGGTCTAGGCAGGTAGTCGATTAGTAGTGGGTGAGGAATGGAGGTGTCTGCCATTGAGGCGAAGCCTGCTAGTTCGTCTGCTCTGCTATTTTCCTCTCTGCCGATCTGCTCTATCCTGACTACTTCAAATTTTTTTATTTCTGTTCTGACCAATTCTTGGTACTTGGCCATTCTATCATCCTTTGCCTCGTAGTCGCCAGATATTTGGTTTACCACCAGCTGCGAGTCGCTGTAGACCATTAGCTCGGTGGCCTTCATGTAGAATGTTGACTTGAGACCTGCCAGAAGTGCTTCATACTCCGCTTCGTTGTTTGATGCTGGGAAGCCAAGGTTGATTGCCTGCTCCACTGCTAGGCCGTCTGGAGAGATGAGGACTATGCCTAGTCCTGCTCCATGCCAGTTGGATGCTCCATCCACGAAGAGCTTCCACATCTCTCCAACGAACAACTTCCAGCAGGTGGAGGGATCAGATGATGCCTTGGGATCTTCCATGTTGCTGGGGGCTTCTTCAGGGTCCATGCTGGTTGTCTGCCCCTTGCTTTCTGTTTGTACCAAGTCTTTATTTGTTGGTGAGTCCTGACTTGATGTAGCATGGTTTGTTTCTTCCTTCCTTTCTTTACTCTGGTCTGCCTTAGGTCCTGACTGAGTAACCAGTATTAGGGGTTGCGTTATTCCGACGTCAACTTCTATCCCTAGTTCGGTTGTTTCAGTTAGGTCGACTGGGCAGATGTGATGACTTCCTGGTGTGAATTCTGCGACAAAATCTGCCAATGCTTGCGCTTTTATTGTGTCCTAGGTTGGAATTTGATGTCGTATTGTCCCAACTCAACTGCCCACTTCAGAATTCGCCCAGAGAAGTTTGCTCTTTCAAATAAGGCCTTTAATGGGAAGGCTGCGAGAACAACTATGGTGTGGGCGTGAAAGTAATGTGACAACTTCCTTGAGGCCATCATCAAGGCCAATGCCAGTTTCTCCAGTGGCAAGTACCTTGTTTCGGCGCTGTAGACACCCCATTTTTGACCGTCCTCAAGACTTGGACGTCACCGTTGGAACACTCGGTGATTATCCATGTTTGTGTTCGTTTGGAGTTTCCGGAGTTCTCGGCTCGCGCGCCGTGCCTCAGGACCTCCGGACTCGACCGTTTGTGTTTGGTTTTGCACCAAACACTTGTGTTTTGCCGTGAAAGGGCAGGGAATGCTTTGTGAGGCATCCCTACACACCACCGGCTGGGGCTAGAGGCCACCGGCTGGCTAGAGTTTCCATCGGCACTATATTGTGCCGGTCGGCATTCTTTTGTGCCGGTCGGCACTCAATTTTGTCAAAATGACATTTTTTGCCGGCCGGACACTGTGCACTTGCTTTCTGAGATATTTTCAGACAGCTGTGTGCCATTGGCTTCCCCTCCATACACGTGTATGGAGGGATGAGCCCTTGGTTGCTTAGCTTGTAAGTCTTACAAGTTCTATAAGAGGAAGGCTCTTCTTCTTGGCTTAGGGTTGGATTTCTTGAGAGGTTTTCAACCATTTTAGACAGAGAGGAAGCTCTGGTTTAGGTTAGAGAATACATATCTATCCTATATCTATCCTTCTCTTGTTAAACTAGGTGTTTTGTGCCTTACTTTTGCACACTAGAACCTAGTGTTTCACCTTTCTCTTGGGACAGAGGTTCTAGAGGTTGGTTTTTGGTGATTCTTGGTTGGTTTGAAGCTCAAAGAAGCCATCACACCATCTTTGTTGAAGAAGGCTACAAGGGTAAGAACTTAACTCCCTTTTTACCCCATTCTTGTACCTTGTTTTTACTTGGTTTAAAACATTTTTTGAGCTTAGTGTTTGGCACAAAAAAGTTCTGTTTTTTAACCCTCTTTGTTGTATATTAAGAGTGTTTAGTGGTTTGGGTAGGTTTGACCACCCTTAGGCCTTGAAAAGGTCACTTTTTGTGCTATTTTGTGAGAAATCCGAGATTTTGGTGATAGGATCTCTTCATCACTGAAATCTTGAGGGATTTCAGTGGTAAAGAGCATGCCTTGAAGTCTCAAGAAAGGGGAGGGTCACCCCCTCTCCTTGGTGTCCTTGAAAAGGGCAAACTTTGCTTCCTTATGGAGCTTCATGCTTGAGTGTGTGTTGAGCATGTTTGACTTGTTTTCCATGCTTATATTTCCATGTTATAACATGATTTCAAGTTGGTTTTGGTCTCTTATGCATGCTTAGCATAGTTATCATGTAATGCCTTGTTATGCCTTAATATGCACTAGGTTGTATGCCTTCATTTTTAGCATGTTTTAGGCCTTGATTCATGAAGCTTTTGTGCTTATTTTAACATGTTTTAGGTCTGACCATAGTTATTTGGTTTGATTTTAGCATGCTTAATATAGCTCCTTTGTATGGTGGCTTGTTGGTCTCAAGTGTGTGCATGTGTAGCATGTGTTGTTTGCATTATTTTGGTGGTTTGGGGCCACTTGACATGCAATTTCAGTCCCCTTGGTGTGCTTGTATGCTTGCCTTAGTGGCCTTGTTAATGCTTTAGGAGCATGTGTTGTATGCCTCTTGTTTTGGCTTCAATGCATGCCTTTGATTTAATGACTCTTAGATGCCATCTAAGTAGCCATTTGGCTTTGTTTTGACATGCTAGAAACCTGTTTTAGGTTGATTAGTGCATGCCATGTATGTTTGTGCAAAGTGTGGTTTAATGCCCTATTAGCTTGCCTTAAGCCTAGGCTATTTGCATGCTTTGTTTGATTTGATTTGTTGCATGATTTGGCATCATGTTTGAAATGAATTTGAGAGCTTTTAATGCATGCTAATAGTCCATGTTTGAATCATCTCAAGTGTGCTTGAATGTCGTTTTGTTTGTGCCTTGGAGTGGGTACCTTAACATGCGCATGCGGGTGCGTGTCTAGTCTCCATTTCTAGGCACTTTAGTCACTGGTTTTAGGTCCTTTTGAGTTGCCTAACTCATGTCTAAATCCATTATTCCATTGGTTTGCATGCTTGCTTCATATGCTCGTTTGTATGCTTGCATGAGCACCTTGCATTGTCCATATTGCATACTAGTTTGCCATGCTTAGGGCTTCATCATATTGACATGCATGCCAAGCCCCTTTAAGTGAGTTTGATGAAGGTTTGGCACCCTTGTTTGATTATTTGGTTTGCATGCATTTTATAGTAAAGTTGCATTCTTGATTCTTAGGGCCATCATGCATGAAAATGCGCGATTGGCGGTCCGAGGATCGAGGCACGGCACGTATGCCTCGTTTTGCACTTCATTTTCCATCAAATGAGGTACGCGTGCCTCATTTCGCATTTCATTGCATCTCGAGGCACGTATGCCTCGTTTTGCACTTCATTTTCCTTTAAATGAGGTATGCGTGCCTCATTTCACATTTCATTGCATCTCGAGGCACGTATGCCTCGTTTTTGCACTTCCTTTTTCCATCAAATGAGGTATGCGTGCCTCATGAGCATCTCATCTTATGGCAGGGTCCGGCGGGACCGAAAACACGCACGGTCTGACGAGACCTTAAACACGCCCACCGGGTCCGGCGGGACCGAAAACACGCACGGTCTGACGAGACCTTAAACACGCCCACCGGGTCCGGCGGGACCGAAAACACGCACGGTCTGACGAGACCTTAAACACGCCCACCGGGTCCGGCGGGACCGAAAACACGCACGGTCTGGCGAGACCTTAAACACGCACGGTCTAGGAGACCTTAAATCCTCGGGAGGTGCAAGACCTTCGGTGCATTGAGGTGCACCCTATCGCATTTAGCATGCATCATATCGCACTGTCTTGTGCACTCGCGTTGTTTAACGCATCGCGCTATTTTGCGCATCACACCATCCTGTGCACGCATGGTCCGGCGGGACCGAAAACACGCACGGTCTGGCGAGACCTTAAACCCGCTCATTTGCATTGTTATGCATCTCAAAGCCGTGCGTTGGCGCGCATTTCAAACATCATGCATCATGTGCATTTCAAATGCATACACTGTGCATCCCGGTCTAGGAGACCTTAAATCCTCTGAAGGTGCAATTCCTTCGGTGTTTGTCGTGCCCGAACGACTTTCGGTGGTCTGGTAAAGCCACCTGTCTGTGTTTGCGGTGAGCTCCTAGAAGACCAACTGGGACGGTGAAAACTAGAGTTCGAACGGCTTATGCCTAGAACGCAAAGGTTCGGGATCTCCGAGACTAAAGTCTGGTTTAAATACCCAGGGGGTGTACCCTCGGCTTGAAATCTGTATGGAAGCCCCATAGGTTGAGGCGGCGTGTTTACGCCTCGATTCTGGATACTGAACCAACCTAGTATATCGCCCTGTTGGTAAGATAGGGAAAGCTGCAATCATAGTCATTGCATCATACTGCATATGTCATGCATCATCGTATATATTGCATATGTCATGCATTTCAAAAAAAAAAACAAAAAACAAAAAAAAAACACATGCATTATCATGCATCATTTGTAATTACTGCATATGTCATGCATTTTCAAAACCAAAAAAACAAAAAAGAACATGCATTTGTCATGCATCATTGTAGTATAGTGCATATGTCATGCATTTTCTGTAAATATCCATTCCATTGCATATTGCATTTTAGTTGCATGCATCCACTGCATCATCTTCCATCCACGGCTTGCGCCTTTCCAGGTTGAGCTTGGTCTGGTATGTGCTCATACTTTTCACGTCTATACACTCATAGTTCTGTGTGCGCTCGCGCCTTGAGGGCTTCGACACCTTTTCTATGTTAGACATGGCTTGTACGTGTACATGCCCTTCCTAGGCGAGATTTGGTTTGGCCCGCGTGCCATATCCATTGTATCATCTATCCATTATATTACATTATAATGTAATTGTTGCATCCGGCATTAGGATCATTGTCTGTTCCCCAGCGGATCGTTTCCCCACTTATGTCAATCCACCCAATACTTGTTCTTATCCGTGCGTATTACTCATAGATCAGACATCGTTCTATGGGACACGGACTTGTTACTTCCATCAATCTACCTGACATTCGTGTGGTTTTGAACCGCTCGTGATTAGATCATGATTCAATTGCATTGCATATTTACATTGCATATTATTTGCATTGTTTATATTTGTTTTTAGTTTTGCATATCATTTGCATTACATTTAGATTCAATTGCATATCATCGCACTTTTTGTGCACTTCATTGTATTGGCATGCATTGTTGCTAACAATGTTGTACTTGTTAAGTTTGTTTTCTTTTCAGGCACGATATTGTATGTACGGTTCATTTGAAGCTGGCGCAACCAGACGAACCGGACGGGTATTGTATCTCCCGAGTGAGACGTTTTGAGAATTGCATAATTCTCTTACATCCTTTCTGCATTGTAGTGTAGACTGTTGCATGTTAGCTTATAACTGTCGCATGTATGCTTCATTACAGCTTTCTTTGCATGATCATAAGTTATGCTCGGCTTCTTGCATTTTCAGTTGCATTTTGCCCCCGCCTACGGGCGCATATCTTATCCTTGGCATGTGTGCCTCCTGCCTGAACTACGCTGGTTTGATTCCTAAGGGATACGTAGGCAGCTTGCGAGTTCAACCATTTGCGCTTTGTATGTTTGTCTAAGTCTTCGGCCTGATCAAAAATGGGTCGTCTCTGGGCTTTGACATTCACTCTCGTCATTCTTATGACTTCCGAGTTCTGTCAAAGAGGGGCAACTGTAGACACCCCATTTTTGACCGTCCTCAAGACTTGGACGTCACCGTTGGAACACTCGGTGATTATCCATGTTTGTGTTCGTTTGGAGTTCCCGGAGTTCTCGGCTCGCGCGCCGTGCCTCAGGACCTCCGGACTCGACCGTTTGTGTTTGGTTTTGCACCAAACACTTGTGTTTTGCCGTGAAAGGGCAGGGAATGCTTTGTGAGGCATCCCTACACACCACCGGCTGGGGCTAGAGGCCACCGGCTGGCTAGAGTTTCCATCGGCACTATATTGTGCCGGTCGGCATTCTTTTGTGCCGGTCGGCACTCAATTTTGTCAAAATGACATTTTTTGCCGGCCGGACACTGTGCACTTGCTTTCTGAGATATTTTCAGACAGCTGTGTGCCATTGGCTTCCCCTCCATACACGTGTATGGAGGGATGAGCCCTTGGTTGGTTAGCTTGTAAGTCTTACAAGTTCTATAAGAGGAAGGCTCTTCTTCTTGGCTTAGGGTTGGAT
>JAPPVO010001977.1:0-23794 GCA_030407325.1 Camellia japonica | reverse complement strand
TGCCTCTCTTTCTCTCACTTGATCAAATTATCGCAAATCCTGAGGAATTCCTTCCTCTTTGTTTTCAACACATTGTTCGAAAAGTTTTGAAAAACTTAGGTCAATACAATGACTTAAAGGCACAAAAGAGCAGGTGAAATGTACTGTCGTTTCATTCTAAACTTGCTGGCACAACAGGTTCAAAAGCACAAAACATGACAGCCACAGCTGTTTCGATTAGGTCTACTGGTGTAACTGGCTCCCCGGCAGAAACAGACTCAAAAGAAAGCGAAAAGACAAACACAAACAAAATAGTGATATCCGAGGTAACGCCCCCAGGATCACCCGACTCTAACAAAACAGGACTGACTCGATACAACAAGACAGACCCAACTGACTCAGTATGAAAAGACTGACTCTATACAACGGGACAGACTCTAAACGACATAACAAAAACTGACTCAATACCCGAATCAGAAAGCACAAAAACCAGCATTCACAAATGCTAAAAACAGTGCGTGCCATACGCCATATCTGGAGTAAATCGAGCGCCGCCCGCAGGTGGTTCATCCCCCGATCACATCACATTATCCCCCACAAGTTCACTGATCAAGTGCCGATAGACTTTGCAAGACCTAGTACAGCAATGACCCCGTTGTCAAACAAATCTTGTACATCATGGCGCAGACGAAAGCAACTGTCGGTGTCATGACCGGTTTGTTGATGGTAGGCACAGTATTTAGTCTGGTCATGCTTTGCAGGGATAGGATTGGGTAGGGGCCGTTGTTCCAACGGTTTCAGATGTCCTTTCCGGAGTAAGACCTCTAGAGCCTTTGACAAAGGCATATGAAGTGGAGTGAAAACCCTCTTGACTCGAGGTGGGTATTTGGTTTTTTGTGAGCTACTTCCGAATGCACCGGTGAATGGGGTAGCTATTTTTGATGCAGTGGTGGTGACCATGCCCACTTCAGAAGATCTCGCAGCTGCATCACCACTGGTGGTCGCATTCGAACTGCGGGAAAACGCCCTCTTGGGCTGCTCCTTCTCCTGGTCAATGAGGCCCTGCCTCATAGCGTCCTCGATTTGCACCCCCATCTCATGCAGATCTGAAAAGGTAGGGAAGGGAAGAACAATCATTTTCTGTATAAGCTTGGGCTGGAGATTGCGCATAATCATCCGAATCTGATCTTTGTCAGTGGGCCTAGTGGTCATCATTGAGGCCTTTGCTCTCCATCTCGTCACGAACTCTGAGAAACCCTCCTTTGGTTCTTGGCGGGTGACTTCGAGATCACGAGCTGTGACCTCGATCTGTGTGTTATAGGAGTATTGAGCAATAAAGGCCTCAGCCAGCTCTTCCCAGTTCCGTTTCACAGAGTCCTCCAATTTTGCATACCAGATTGCGGCTATCCCAGACATGGTTCGGCCAAAGAGAGACAACTTCTGAGTTGTGGTCAAACCCATTGGCCTCAAGATATCAGAAAACAGGTGGAGGTGCACCCTTGGGTCTCCAGAGCCGTCAAAGCGATCGATATGCGGCATTTTGAATCTGTCCGGCAGCGTCACAGCTGCATCGGTATACCCATCCTCGATGTCCGGGATGGACTTTACTTCCTGAGATTTTTTGAACATATTTTCAAGCTTGCTCAACTTCAATGCTGGGGTAAGGTTGATTGGCGCTTTAGACAGCTGGGGTAAGATTGTGGGTGTGGCCGGCCCCGTCGGAATGTCCGTACCTTCCTAGACATTTGGTGTCTCCCCAGGTACTGGAGCTCCTGGTGGGGGAGGAGCTTGATGCGAAGCAGATGCTCCGTTTTGCTGTTGCAGCCTAGTGATTAGCTCAGCCTGCTGGGCCATAATCGCAGGCTGCTGTTTGGCAAATTCCATCTGGCGGGCAGCGTCTTGCTGCATGAGTTTCATACTTTCTTGGAGTTGACGCATCATTTTCTCCACCCCTGCCATGTTCTGCTATTCCGGCTGACTGACTGGTATATCTATCTCTGTGATAAAAACTGAGGCCTCAGCCTGATTGTTCACTGGTGGGGTGGATAAGGGCCACTGATCTGGTAACTGCTAAACTGGTGATCTATGCCTGATTGGCCCTTTTGCCCTGCCTCTGGCAAAGGAACACTGATTTCCCTTGAACTGAATCTCTGACCTGACAAAGTCTATCAGCACAAGTCCGATGAACCTCGGGGGATATTGGAGCCTTCTGAAGCTACGGTTCCAAGACTACCCCTAGCAAAAGAGAAAACACGCAGCATCTCAGCCTGATTTCACCAAAACAGATATGAGCAGCCGAATAACTGTGCTCTCTACTGAATTCTGTCCAAGATTCTGCCTGTAAACTGATATCCTCAGGTCAAACTGATTCCCCACATACTGATGCCCGCAGGCCTAATACTCAGACTTGCAAACGGATACATGCATTCCTGTAGAGGCAACTCTAAGAGCACATAGCAAGCAAGTGAGAGCCAAAACACCCCTATGTTGGGGTAGGGTTTCCCTGTCCTAGTTTCGTCAAGAACTAGAGTTTCACTACGCACACAACGGTTTCAAACAACCTACAATCGGGTAAGTAACCTGTCCTAGTTTGGAATGGTCACTATGGATTCCGAATATGCACTAGGTCGAATGGTCAAAAGGGTGCCCCGGTAAAACCGGGGTTTGTGTTCCCGTCGTGGCAGAGCCCGCAACCGGTCAACCTTATGGCACGCTTCTCGAAGCGAGCCTCCAGCAAACCGTTCAGGAATAGCATACGGCAAACACGGTGTCCTAGGCGCACCAATGCACATGCAATGCAAAGAAACACATAAGTGTGAACAAAACAAGATATCATGAGTTCGAGTCAAGTTCTCTAAATCCCCAGCAGAGTCGCTAGAAACTGTAGACGTCCCCGAACGCCCCGGGAGGGAAATCCCCCGTTTTGTTCATTTGGGCTTACTACAGTTCGGACTCAAATTGTCACGGTTCTTAATCTGAACCATAGAGTCCAAATCCTGCAAATCGTTTTTGAAAACAGATTTTTTGAAAGAAGTGCCAAACATGGACTGCTTTGCCAGATACAGAGTCGCCACCTAAATATTTTATTTTGGGGGAATTTAGGAAACCCTGACTCGTTGCCTAAGGCCACGTGTCCATCATCACCAAAGTTGCCTCGGCTCGGGAACTTGGGTACGATTGGGGAAGGTCACTTCGTGAGCACCCCCGCTCGCCCGATCAAAGATCGGCCTCTACTAACCATGATATCTAGTTTTGAAAACATTATGTGCTCTTATTCCGATTAATTTAGCTAGAATTACTATGTGATACGCACAACAAAACAAGTATAGACTAGATCGCCTAATTTGGAACAAAGCATTGCATATCCTTTTGTTTGGAAATGTTTTGAAATTTGCTACTCGCAAGTAGGCTAAAATACGGATTTCAATGAATTATCCCAATTCAAGTAATCCAACCTTCACCCACAGGCATTCAGGCAGTTTATCACATAAGCATATAGCCACATGGTAAGCATGCTGTCATGTTAACATTCACACTCATGTGACATGCTAAAGCATAAGCACTTACCGTGTATTCCAAGCCAAAACAGAAAACTTGTTAGCAATCATGCATGATCCAAGTCCATGTTAAGTGCCTAATGCATCGCATACAAAATGCAATCTAGAATAGGCTCGGCTAATCCTAGGATGGTATGTGGAATGTGACAAGTAACACGTATTCAAGTTAGATTTGGAATACTTATGTAGTTAGCATGATGCGCCGAGCCCGGTGCATGCAAGACAGATGAATAAATGCACGTATGCATAGCATAAGGTTTGCTAATTGAAATATGCCTTAAATCTAACCATTATAAGCGGTTAAATAAAAGGGAGAAAGAAAATGGGGTTGGAAGACATGCACACACGCACGCACACTTATTACAATTGTGCCCTCGCTCGGAGGGTTCGAAAGAATAATACAGGCCCCTTAATTAACTAACTCACAAGCTAATTAATTATTACAGAACCAAATGAATAACTAGCTACAACTAATTATTACACATCTTAATTAATTAACAAATTAATTAATTGATTAATGAATGTCAACAAGCCAGTAGGGAAAGCAGTAAACGGTGCTATTCCAGCTCTGTTTGAAAAAGGGAGGCATGCATGCTCGCTTCGGTTCTTCGCCTCGAAACGCCTTACGGTTGCTCTTTAGAGGCTCTGTTTGCAGGGTGTCTTTCAGTGCTTGTTGTTGGAACTTACCAAAACACTGCAGGGGAAGTCACCAGTGGCCTGCCGGCCATGGAGGGAGATCTGCCGGCCAAGGATGGTCCATTGCCGGCCAAGGGTGGCACACTGCCGGCCATCAGTGGCAGGCTGCCGGCCACTGGTGTGCTGTGACACCAAACTGCAACGAAGCACAAAATAGAGAAAAGTGAGGGCTTCCCAAGAACATGTACGCACCATGGCACTCCAAATCACCTCAAAACATCAAGGAGAGGCCAAGTCGGATCCACGACCATCAATCACGCATCCCGATGCATGATGGCCAAAGATCCAACTTGTGCAAATCAATATGAAAATGAATGCACAAATAAAGCAAGTAAAGCCTAGAACTCTATCATGAATCATCAAGAGCTTCGGCGACCGAGAATTGAGACGCGTTCCATCACTTGAAGTATGAAACGCCCCTCGTTCTTCGTGCTCGGATTAATACTTAATCCAAGCAATGCAACATATAAGCATGGCAAACATGCAACATGACCTAAGTGTGCAAATATGCAACTAACCCAAGCATGCAACAAGCGTATAAGCATGATGTGAGGCAACAACCTTGGACAACATGACAAAATGCAACATGAACTTGTGAGCATGCAAGGTATGCAAAGCTAAACAAGTATGCGACAACATACGAAATAAACAAGCATGCGACAACATGGTAAGATGGGCTTACACCAAAGATGGACGGCTCTCAACTAGGTCCAAATCAGTAGCCAAAGTGATGGATTGATGGCATGAAAAGTATGAAAAGGAAAGGCAAACATGCATGCCAAATGGCTCAAGTATTAAGGCATGAAGAGGACAACTCTTAAGCACACTTAAGGAGCAACAAACATGGATATATTGCAATGGAGCAGGCTCTGAAATATCATGTAAAGTGATGCCAAATCAACTCAATAATGCAAGCAAAGCATGTTAGGATGCTCAAAGCTCAAAGTAAACAAAGGGACTTAAACCATGGCCATACAAGGCAAGCCCCAAGGGGCCGGGGGGGACCTAAAACAGTCTTAGGGCAGGTCGAAGCAAGACCAAAACCAAGCTCAAAGCTAGCCAACATAGGCTAGAACACAAAGCTACAAACAAGGATCATGCAAGGCTTTAAAGAGGCAATGCACTACACTTATTGAAACCAATCATGGCAAGGCTTGGACAACATAAAACAAAGTTACATCATGGTATAATAGGACCCAAAATGCACTGAAATGATGAGCCAAAGGCTTAGGCTAAGTGGCATGCACAAAAGCTCATTCTTGAGGCATAAAGCACAAGCTCTATAAAGCATTCAAGGCATGTCAAATGCAAGTGTATGACAACATTTCATGGACTGAAATAGCATGTGGAATGAGGGCGAGGCATGCAAACATCACATGTATGACATGATAGAGACCTCAAAACCCAAGACTAGCCTAAGCATTTACACTATAGCTATACAAAGCATGAGTGATATGGTCATGGCAGCCCAAAACAGTCCTAGAACACTTCAAAATAAGCATAAAATCAAGTTTGAGCAAAGCCAAAATATGCTAGTATGATGAGTCAAAACATCATGCACAAAAGGCTAGTAAACAAGATTTGTTCTACACCTATATGGAGCATGCAAAGGATGATCAAACCAACTATGGATAAGGTCATGACATGCCAAATGATGACCAAAAACATGCTGAAATGTAAACCAAACAAGCTAAAATGACATGGCATGGCATGGAGCATATGAAGCTAGTTTAGGGGATTTACATTACAAGTGCATCATGCAAGCATGGAGTAACAAAACCAACCCAAAACAGGTTCATTGCATGGTAAAACATCACCAAAAATGGACTGAAATGGACTCAACAAAGACTATGCACACATGCTACTTTGATGAGCTATAAATGGAGTTACATTACACATGCTAGATGCAAGCAAGACATGACCAAACCAGCCTTGGACAGGGCCAAGGCAGGTCCTAGAAGTCACAAAAAAGAGGCCTGGACCAACCCCAAAAATGCATAGAGGGATGGTCCTTTGGAAGGCCAAAAATGCAAGCAAAGAGGAACACAAAGAGAGGGGACTACCCCCTCTGATTTAGGACCTCAAAACCACACCTCTACCACTAAAAATCCATTGGATTTCAGTGGTAGGAAGGCCAAACCAAGGCTAGCTCGGAGGCCTCAAGATATGGCTTAAAACAAAGCCAAACAAAGCATGCAAGGGGGCTACACACCCCAAACAGCAAAATGACCTTAACCAAACTTAAAAAGCACTTAAAAACAAGACTTTTTTCAGCTATAAGAAAATCTTAAATCAATATGCAAAGAGGGCTAAAGCAAGGTGCAAGAAAGTGCAAAAATTGGGGAAATGCTCACCCTTGAAGACCCTCTTCGAAACCAGCAACTTCAGGGGGTGGAAACCAGTTTTCAGAGCTTAAGAAATCCTCCCAAGAAGCTTGATTCAATGGTGGTGGTGTATATCTATGTGTTGTAGTGTAAAAGTGCAAGGAAATCCAATTTCAAGGCACAAAACATAAGCAATATAGAGAGAAAGAGAGGTTTTCTCCTTCAAAACTCCAGCACCTGGTCTAAGGAAGAAGCCTCTTCCTTATATAGAGAAATGAAAAGCCAAAGCTTCTTCAAGAAGCTTTGCAAGGCCTTCATCCCTCCATACACGTGTATGGAGGGGAGCAAACAAAAATCCAGCTGGCTCAAAAGATCTGGAGGAAAACCAGCTGAGATAGGGGGGGTGCTAGCCATCAGTAATGGCCGGCAGTGGCACACTGATGGCCGGCAGGGCTTCAACTGTGGCCAGCAGGAACAAAGCCATGGCCGGCAGTGCACCAGGAGGGCCACTCTGAAAGGACCAAATCAGGGTCCAAAAAAGAGGTAGAAAGGATACAAGGTCCGGGAGACTCGAACCGGTGACGTTCTGCCGCGATAGTCGAGTGCTGGGCGAGCAATCGAACCAGTTGTTGGGCGTACCTACAAGCACAACCAAGTCTTGAGGACGGTCAAAAATAGGGTGTCTACATATATCTTGTGTATTCCTGAAGTAGTTTACCAAAACATGATAGCACAAGACAACTACAGTACAGAAAAATTTAGAAAAGAAAATGGCTAATCAGGACACACCAGTAAAGTAGCATTTTCAATAGTTAACCTAAATTCAACATGAACTTCTTTCAGTTACTGTCTTTCATTCCGCACACTA
Source organism: Camellia japonica (assembly GCA_030407325.1). Lineage (NCBI taxonomy): Eukaryota > Viridiplantae > Streptophyta > Magnoliopsida > Ericales > Theaceae > Camellia > Camellia japonica. The sequence continues at coordinate 16,370 of JAPPVO010001977.1, read as the reverse complement.
GATGATATTAGTTCAATTTATAACATGAACAAAAAAATCAAAGGAGTATACAGATGGCGTCCTTCGCGTCAACTGTCACTTCATCATGGCCACCGAGGATGTGTGATTGTGGCTTTGGACATTGCGTTGTAAGGATATCAAAATCCGCCAAAAACCCTGGTCGTACGTACTACGTTTGCCCTAGAACTACGGTGCGTTTGTGTTGCCACTCTCTTATGCACTTAGTCATGTCGTCATTTATTTGTAGTTGTGTCGTATAGTATGCATGCTAACTATCTACTGCAATTTTGTCCAGCAGAGATGTGTTGAGTGGGTTAGTTGGTGTGACGAGTTTCGCAGCACCAGTTTGGGTACTGACCAGCCACATAATGATGTCTATCTGGGTTTACGAACGGACGTTACGCGTATAGATCAAAGCCTACGTACGCTTAGGACGGTCGTCGGTTTTTTGTGCGTCGTTGTTTTAGTGTTGTTGTTTCGAATGTGATGCCTTGTCATGGATATTGCTGCGTAGTTACTTTTTGTATCACATATGTACTTTGTTGTCAGTTACGTGTTTGTCCTGTTACATAAGATTTCCCCAACATGTAATACAAATCAACTTTGTCTTTTGCAAAGTGTTGTACTATTTGTTGTTATTACTGCAGTAATTGTGTTTACACTTTTATTTCACTTTTGGGCATGCAAAAAATATCTACTCTACTTTATTTGCCACTGATATTGCATTAATTTTACAAGCAAGATACCACTACTCATGGCAACAAACCGATCATCACCCCGTACCCCTTCAAAGTATCGAGGTAACACTGTCACATCAACCCAACCCCAACCAGTCCACAAATGCCAATTCGACAGCAACAATACAACGTTGTTTCTTCAACTCGTCATTGCTGAAATGGAAGGTGGTAATCGACAACCGTACGGATTGTCCATGGCAAGGTATAAGAACGTAGCAAACAAATTTGTAGAGAAAACCGGCCTGCTACATTCGGCCAAACAAATGAAAAACAAGTTTGACAACTTGAAGAAAGATTGGGTAGCATGGAAGAAGTTGGAGAATGCCAGCCACGGCTTGAGAGGGCTTGGGTACGACCATGAGACGGGCTTGTTCACTGCACCTGACCATTGGTGGGCCAAAATGCAAGCGGTATGTTTTAAGAAAACATTTATTTATTTATTACTGTTGTACTAGTATTGCTAATTTGTGGTGCCATATTTTGTTCACATAACTACTTTTGCAAATTAAAGCACTTGTTGAACATACTACTTTCACATATGTTGGGCAACCCACAACGTGCCATATGTACACTTAATTCAAGAGTTACATTTATTGTTTTGTAATTACAACATTGAATCCCTTCATGTGTTTTGCCTCTGTTACTGTCATTGGTGGTACACTTTAAGGGAATCAAATACATTTCAAGCTTTACTTACATAGGTGTTTTCTCCTGTCTTAGATAAACAACCGATGTACTAAATTCAAGAGTAAGCCTCTAGAGCACGTGGACCACATGAAGTGGGTGTACTCTGGTGCAGCAGCGACTGGGAAACAGGCATGAACTCCAACAAAAGTGCGCGATGTTGATGCTGCTGCGACCAATGCCAACGAGGATAGCGGGATGGGACCTCTCAGTGCAGGCACACCACCACAGCTGGGCCATGACACTGTCAGGGAAAACGTGGTTGATAGTAGCCTCTTTGACGATGCTCACCCCCAGTCAGCCGTGGATGGATCAGCTAATGCAAAACGTCGCAAGCGAGCAACACCTGGTACTGTCGCTAGTAGCATGGACAATCTCGTGGAAGTAGTGAGCAAACAAAGCAGGGAGCTGAAAATTACGCAATACGTTGTCACTGGTAAAGGTGACAACACTATTGGGGACTGAGCACGCCTGGATTAGAGCCCTGCAGTAAGTTGTTCTCATTCGCATGCAGCATAATGGATTCACTCGATAATCGGGACATCATCATGGCCCTCCCCCAGAATTACATTGTCAACTGGTTGACAGAGAAGCATGCCTGCACGGCAGCCAACGTTGGCAGGTATCTTGAATGGGGGACACAGCTGTTCTGGAGTGGTGGTGCTGTTGACTTGGACTAGGATTTTGTGGTTGGATTGTCATTTTAGTATTTGGTTATCATGAGATTGTAGTATATTTTGTGTGTTTGTTTTAGCTTCTTTTTTTTTTTTTTTTTGGATGGTGCACATGCAAGATTATTCGCATTCTTTTTATTTTTGTGTGGACGTGTATGTATAATTCTACAGGACTTTGCAACCAATATGCGAGTATACACGCCGCAAGGTAGCACTGTTGTGTCACGTGCTTGTTATGTTATGCAAAATGTCATGGCCAGGGAATCTACATGCATGTCTTTGCAGGCTCTTTTTTGTTTGTTGTGTAATTATTTATTTTAGGTGCTCCTTGTCACAGGCAGATGGTGAGTTGTGGGGCAGACATTAGTTTGATGGGAAAATTGGAGTAGTATATTTTATAGTCTATTTGGATTGAATTTGTTAAATCTATTTTATAATTGACAAAACGAAAATTGAAGTTACAAAAGCAAACACTAATTTGCTAGAAAATTTAAAAGTCGATAATGTAGTCCCCAGGAAGGTTTAAAAAACACAGAAAATGATGGGTTTTTTAAACTATGTTAAAATTAATTTTCGTGAAGGGAAAAAAAAAAAGGATGCAAAGTAGTTACATTTCTTTATTTTATTTATTTCTTTTTATTAATTGTATTTATTTAATATAGGATGCAAAGTAGTTACATTTCTTTATTTTTAAAAAAATATTTATTTATTGTGTGCTTTTTATTTATTTTATGCAAAAATATTTTTGTGTTCCATTATTTTATTTATTTACGTTTCTTTATTTACTTTATTTTACGTGAAAAAATTCACATCAAATATTGAAAAATTTTGATGTGCCTTATGTCAATCAGAAGCACATGAAACTTTGTGCTTATATGGAAGCATGCAAAGTAGAAATTGTACAAACCTGGAAATGTACTACCATTCACATGGTAGTGTCATGGTCTTCAGCTTTAGGCAATCACATGGCCACAGTAATAAGAGTGTTATATATCATGGAGTTGAGCAACTCATTTCGCCAATTAATCACTACATCTTGTAGTTTTTATTTCATATAATTCGCAACGTCTATGGATGCACAAGAGGGTAGTAGCTCAGGAGTCGTACGCAATGGCCAAATAAATGCCTGGATACGAGAGACGATCGGAGAAATGGAATCGACGACATCAATGATTTGGGTGAAAATTGCTCGCGTTGCCAACGAGTACGCGTATGTTGACAGGACTCTGTTTCACACATCCGTATTGACTGGTAGCATGTGGATGCAAGAGATGCTCCGAGAAAGAAATGAAGCATTTCAGCGAAATTTTCGGATGTCACAGGATGTGTTCTTGATGTTGTACAAGACATTAGTTGAGGATTGCGGCCTCCCAGTACCACAGCGTCTCCATGGTGTAGACGTAGTTGAGAGTGTCGGCATGTTCATATTCGTGTTACGGGGCTTCACGAGTTGGGACATAGAAGACCGTTTTCAACACTCGGGGGAAACAGTATGGTGTCATGTAATGCGAGTTCTTAAAAGGATGAAGTTGTTCACGATAGCACAATGCCGACCGACAAGGGCACAACACAGTAGACATCCATACTTAGAGTCTCGACGGACATATTTCCCATTCAAAGTGAGTGTATTTATTTGTCGCACATTAAATTATGAATAGTAGCCATTTTCAGAAAGTAAGGGCGAACTTTTTTTTTTGGGTAGTAGCATTTCTCCTTTACATTTTTTGTGTGCTTCTGCAGGACTGTATTGGTGTGCTTGACGGCACACATGTGGAGGCACATCTCCTGCCTCAGGAGGCAGCGCCATATTTTGGCCGTAAAGGACGGCACACGCAAAACATACTCACAGCGTGTGATTTCAATTTGTGTTTTACTTTTATATCTTGCGGATGGGAAGGTAGTATGCATGACAGTAGAGTTTTTAACGAAGTAACACAGGACCCAGCCAAACAATTCCCCATGCCAGAGGAAGGTTAGATGAATAATGGCTGGTTTTTTTGTTTGTATTAGTTGTGTGCATTTTATATTTGTAATGATGCTACGTACTAATGCAAAATTACCAAAATACAAGTAGGAAAATATTACATTGTTGATGCGGGGTACAAGAACCAAAAAGGGTTTTTGGCGCCGTTTAAGGGATGCCGCTACCACCAGGAAGAGTTTCGTACAACTGGACGGCCAAAAAATGCAAACGAAATTTTCAACACGGTGCACTCCTCCTTACGGAGTGCAATTGAACGTACGTTCGGAGTATGGAAAGGGCGATGGGGATTCCTACATAACATGCCGTGATATGATTTCGGAAAAGTGCAGGTACCATTGGTCGGGGCTTCAATGGCAATACATAATTTTATACGCCGCAACTCAAGTGACGATGAAGCATTCAACAAGGTTGCGAATGAAGAGAATTTTACGTTCAACGACATGCCAAATGTTGACGGTCTTGGTGACGATGATGATGGTAAACCAGAGGGTGACGATGACATACATATGAGCAAAGTTAGAAAATTAATACAGAATGAATTAGTGCGACATCGGCGTCAACTTGGGTTCTAATCCTGTTTGGTCTGTACGAGATGATGGCAAACGAAATGAATGTGTGAAACTGTTTAAAGTGTCAAAAAAATGTATGATTGTGTTTCTAACTTGCAGGTTGTGAAGGGCGTTTACCAGTTTGTAATAACAAAATTATTTAATGTAATAGCGCAATTTGTTGGCAAAAATTAAGAAAACAAATATGCCATTCAATTATAATAATAAAAATAATTAACAAAACTGTAATAATAATAGAAAAAAATTTGCTAAGGGTTTTTTGGTCATTTGCAATAATTGTTTGGAAAATTTGCTAATTGTAATAATAATAAAAAGAATACATTTACTAATAAATTTGTAATAATAAAAAAAATAAATTCGTAAGAATGAAAATAATAAATTTGTAATCATAAAAAATATTTGGTAAAATTTGCAAATTGTAATAATAATAAAAATAAAATAAAATTTGTTGGAAAATTGTAATTACATTCAAAAAAGTGTTTACATACACAAGGGCAAAATCGTAAATTTCTTCAATTACCTAAGAGTATTTTGGTCATTTTATAGTATGCGACACTTTAAAAAAATATTAAACCAAAAAGCAAAAAAATTAATTTTTTACCAACTTTCCAAATTACCTACAAAAAAGTCAAAAAACTTGATAAAAAGTCAAAAATTAACTTTTTATCAATTTCCCAAAACGCTTCTCATTTTTATTTTGTGTTCATTTTTATATTCTTGGGAGAATTGTTTTGGTACAAACTTTGAAAGGACAGACAAAAATCAAACAGTAGTTGAGAGAAGAATCTTAAGGATATGTATGGTTATATTTTTATTTTTCGTGTTCTTAAAAATAAAGTAGCGATTAAACAAAGATATGCATCAATTTTATTTTTGTATGAAAACATATTTTAGAATGTTTTTTTTCTTGAGAGCATCTTTAACGGTATTAGGCATTTTATCTATCTAAACATTACTATAAAGTATACATTTTACTTTGCCTATCAACTGTTTCATGTTTCTACTACAAACATGCTCTGTATTTTAACTATTTATCCAAATACTATTAACTTTATAGAATGTCACATCAGTAACAAAGATAGAGGAAAATAATCTTAATGATTAAATACATTTTGTCTAGCCTTGAAGGCTAGCTACATGTACCTAGTGAATATGAGTTGAGCTAAAATGCCTAATCATATATCTAGTGCATTAGAATTGAAAAAAGTGAATCATGCTAGGTATTTTGACTAACAAGCATTATATACTTAGTGGGTTGGAGATGCTCTGAGTCACGAGTCTATGACAGACCCACAAGTTAATTTTTTTCACCTAGCTCTAGAATTACAAGAATTAAGACCTCATTTGAAAAAGGTGTTTGGTTTGTGTTTTCTGAATTAAGTTTTTAGAAAATTGAATTTTTTGTTTTTCGTGTTTTTTTGTTTTTAGTGAATATTTTTAAAATTTTAAGTAATTTTTTTACTTTTTTAGATGTACCTTAGTTAGATGTATTTAAAAAGTAAAAAATTTGTGAAAAAATATTTTAAAAAATTAATAAATACATAAAAATACAAAATGTAATGAATTCTCGTATTTTTTTGTATTTTTGGTATTTAGTGAATTTTTAAAAGGTTTTTTTCACATTTTTTTTTTACTTTTTAGGTATATTTATGTTAGGTATATCTAAAAAATAAAAAAAATTGATTAAAATATTAAAAAAAATTCAGTAAAAACAAAAAACACAGAAAATAAGAAAGTAGAATTTTCTGAAAACTGTTTTCAGTAAAACGAAACCAAATTGAATTTAAAAGTCAAAAAATTATTAAAAAAATTAAAAATCTATCATTTATATTAAAAAATCAAATATTCCTTTTTGTTTTTATTTTTTATCCATCTTTTCGTAAAAAATTAAAAATTTATTTTAAATATACAAATTTTTTTATTTCATATTTTAATCAAAAAAATCAAAAAATTATTAAAATAATATGTTCCTAAACAAGTCTTAAGTTGATACAAAATTAAATTATAGACATCATGAGTATAATTTTTTTTATTATTATTATACAAAATAAATAAATAATTTCTTTTTTGTTTTTTTATTTTTATGCATCACGAATCTGATGAGTCATGAACCATGACGTAATGTTGTCCTACCACCTAACAACATGCGACGACCATATGCTGACGTGACCTCTGTGGCGTCTTCTTCTCGTTGATGGCTTCGCTTTGTTGGGTGGCGAAATTCTCCTTCGCTTTGTTTGGTAGCGAAATTCTTCTTCTCATCAACAAGTATCCCTCTACCTAATTACCTAAACTCATCATTAAGGGTTATTTTGCAAAATTAAAATTTTAATAAAAAAAAAATTAAAAAGTCATCGTGACGAAAATTAACTTTTCTTTCTATTTTTTTTTAATCTTTTCATAAGTTAAAAAATATTTCAAAAATTAATTTCTAAAACAATCCTAAAGTTAGTTTGTCAATTGACTTTTTAGACTCCGTTTGAGATACAAATTTAAAATAAAATAATCATATAGGACAAAATTGACTATTTTAATCAAATAAGGCAAAATGTTATATCCAATTCATAATTATTTCATTTTTTCTCTCACAAAAGTAAAAAAAAATCAAAAAATCTATCCTAAATAAGACTTTTTAGCCCCACACTAAAAGAACCAAAAAGCCAACCAACATCCCAAATGAATTTTTAGTGATTTTTTAAAATTTCATGAAGAGATGTGTAAAAAAAATAAAGAGGATGGTTTTTTTTTTTTTTTTAATTTTTTGACTAATTTAGGATTGGTTTGGAACTTTCACTTTTAGTTAAAAAAGTCAAAAAGTTATTATAATATGTTGTTACATCATTCTCTCTACTTTTTTACACATCTTTTTGTAAAAAGTCAAAAAATTATTAAAATAATATATTCCCAAACGAGGCCTTAGTTTGAGTTGACTTATTGACTAATTTAGCTTATTCTCAAAGAAAGTCATGGGTGTTTTGGAGTTTACTTCTTCTTTTTTTTTTTGTGATTTTTTTATTTATTTATGAGAAGACGTATAAAAACATAGAGAGAATGATTTGATATTTTGTAGTAACTGTTTAGCTAAAAATTCACCTTCCCAAACAGGCCTAAATTTCACACTATGGCCATGTTTGGAACAACTTAGAGCATTCACACCAGCCTCTTCTAATTTTTAGTCAAATTAGAGCTTAAAAACCAATTTTGCTATTTTAGCACCCACTGCATCAAACTCTTTATTCTAACTCAATTCTATTAAAATCTTATTTTGTTATTGTATTTTTTATTCTTTCTTTTTTTATTAAATTGATGAGCAGCAGCCAAACAATTCCTAAAAAAAGCAACAAAAAAAAAAATTTGCCGTTGACCGGCCGGACATCCGGTAACACACAACCCCGCTTGTTGTAGCGATGAACAGTTACTCGCTTCATTAGAGGAGGTACTGTAGAACTAGCAAAATGAATGAAGGGTATAGCGACACTGATGAATCACATATTTACAGCATTAGCTCTCTACAATAGCATCAGAGCCATTGTAGAGAGGCTAATGCTGATGCTCTTATAAGTTGAAAATTAATATAAGGCCAAGTGGTGATTTTAGTCAAAAAGCTAAAAAGTCACTAAAAAAAAATTAAAAAACTAACAACTTATACTAAAAAGTCAAATATTCAATTTTCTCTTTACTTTTTACATATCTTCATCCCAAACCTACTAGTTTTTTTAAATCATATTTTAGCTAAAAAGTCAAAAAATTACTAAAAAAAACATGTTTCCAAACGAGACCTAAGTCACAAATATTCATCTCCTTTTAAATAATTAATTTTTAAAAAAAATTTATTTAAACTATTTTCATCTAATAAACTGTAAACAAAAATTGTATTACATAATTGGGCACAAGACTCATAAAACAGAAAAAATAAATAAATAAATAATGATTTATTGGTGATAAGTCCACTTTTATGGTTCTATGTATATCAAATTAAGTCTAATGATTGATCTGTTTTAATTTTCAGAATACGATTAATGAAATATATTGATAAAAAATAATTTATTGTCTTAAATTTAAGAATATAATTAATAAAATATATTAGTGAAAGCATAAATCATTATTTTGAAAGACATTTTGTTTTTTCATTTGTGCGCTTGTAATTTTTTTTATCTTTATTTTCTCTCTCTATTCTCACATACTACGCCCATCCCTGTCGCTCGAATATTCACTTTTGCCGACGATAGAGGCAAATAGAGAGGTGGACACATTGACAGATAGGTTAGGATAATATGATCTTTCAAATTATTGTTGTCTTTATAAATAAATAAATAATAAAAAAAATTGGACAAATTCCTCAAAAATTTTAAATTTGGATTGTTGGTCCAAGTGAACTATAAGCAATTCAAATAAATTACACTAAATAGTCCCTATGTTTACTTTTAAGATATTGTTCAATACTCTTGAAATAAATTAAAAGAGTGCTCTAAATTAATAATTATTACTCTCAATATTATTTTTGTGTTACTATTCTATAACATTTTAAAGGGCACTTGGTCGATAAATCAAAACTTAAATTTTGTCTGGTCAAAAGTTCACGCTATAAAATACTTTGTTTATAAGGACATACTTAGAAGGAAAGACCAAAATACACTTGTGTGCATATATACTCTTTTAACCACGATTTGGCCATCCCATCCCCTCTCTCTCTCTCTCTCTCTCTCGTCTCTCTCTCTTCTTATATATCCGTCGTCGCTATTGCCGCCGATTAACCACCATCACCTTTGTCCCACCAATCGCCTCTTTTTCTCTTCTCTCTCATTCTCGCTCTTCTTCTCTTCATCCGTTTGTTTCTCTCAGATCTGAGCGAATCAAATCTGTCATCGCCGCCTTCTTCCTTCATCGGCGGTGTCGTCATCACTAGTATGGCTCCCAGTTCCTACACCGTCGCCGTCTCTCCTCTCCTGCAGGCCAGATTTGTAGATGTTTGAAGTTACAAGTGAGCTTCCCTGTAACAATCCGAAAATTTAAGGGTCCGAAAATTTAAGTTGTCCCTTAAATTTTATATTAATATTATTTAATTATAAATAAGTTCAAAAAAAATAATTTTAACTTTATATTATTATTCAAAATTATTTTTTGAGTATTATGATATTTTTATTATATTTTTTTTCTATATTTGTCCTAGACCAAAATACATATCATTTTCTGTACAACTGACTTGCACCCCAAGTTGTCTCACTTGTTCCGCATGCCACTTGCCTATATATATAAAGTCATCCATCATCAAATGGAAAAGGCATCCTTATCACCAATTCACTTATCCTCTCTCTGTCCTTTGGCTTTTTTATATATAAAACTTTGATTTTAGTTTGTAGTGTTTAGTGAGTCGCAATAAATGAAAGGTAAAAGTTAAAATTAATATTAAAGTGAGTTTTATTATATCTTGAGTTACCATAATATATTTTACGCATGTTTTGAGTTACCATAAATTATTTTATGCAATTTGTGTTTTATAAATTTTTTTGATATTTTAATTACGTTAATTATTTTCTAAACTTTATTTACTTAAATTGAAACCCATGAATATGTTTGTTTAAATTTTATTATTTATTTGACAGTGATTTCATAAGCAATTATTTTCTGTAAGTACCACTATGGGAGTCTCATGCCTTGGGGGACTTAAATAACTATTGGTTTCTGATTAGTCACTTTGTGACCCTCTGTTTGTCATGGATCCACTGACATTCTGATTTCTGGTATGGAGCAAAGTGCTGTACGGAGCTAAGTGCTACACTATTGTGGGAGTCACCTCTAGAATTCGCACAAGCCACCTCTTGAATCCTATTCTGGTGTGGAGCAAAATGTTATACGGAACTAAGTGCTACACTATTGTGGGAGTCACCTCTAAAGTTCGTATGAGCTACCTCTTGAGTCCATACACCTGTTCTGTTATGTACTGTGGTTATCATTATTCTGTTTATATGATTTCTGTATTATATGTCAAATGATTTCCGTATTATATATTCTGTTTTTTAACATCAAGCTTTGTTTAATCAATAATTATCCAATCTGAATTTTATGCCCTTATACTCTTAGTATAATATTTCTCACTCTACCATATGCTTATAGCTGTTTATCAATTTTTAGAAAACAATACAATTCAGAAATAATTTTTAGAGAGTCTTAAACACACAAACACTTTTATAGTATTTAAAATTCTATTCTTCATATGAAAATATCAGCATTTTTTATCAATAAATTTTGTTATAAAAATAGAAGCTCTAATAATTATTTTGGTACCCTCACTTAAATAATTTTTTTTGCTCACATTTAATAATTTGTTTAAGAATTGACCGAGGATAACTTCAGTTACTGGTCATTATGATACTCAACCCTTAAGTACGAAAAGCGGGTTGTGACATTTCTTTTCAGTCCCTTCACTTGAAGTGCCTTTTCATTGTCTTCCTTGTTGTCTTCAGCGACGAAGATTATTTGCGAGAGAATGATGTCGTTGTCGGAGGAAGAAGTGGTAGCAATGAAGAAGGAGTTAGAGTAAAAGTGAGACGCAATGATTGACGAATATTTTTCTAGACATTTTCTTCATACATGTTAAAAGAGTAACGTTGCACAAACTAACAAATTTTATAAATATTTTTTAACTCATTAAGTGGTTCTTATTGTATTATTTAAGATAATTATGTTTTCAATTTCAAAATTTTAACCTTGTATACCACATCATGTCAAAAAAAAAAAAAATTAAAAATATAAAAGGATAAATTACACTCACCTTCTCTAAAATTTAAAGAAAATATAATTAGTCTTACATTTTTAGCATAATCACACTAGTCTCTCTTATGATTTTAATTCACATAATATTTATATTATTTTTTTATTTGTAATTCGTTAATCGTATGGATAAAAAGATAATGTTATCATATATTTTCTACTAAAATCTATATTTATTTATTTATATTTGAGTGTTCACCCATCATCTGCATTAATTTTAATCACTTTAATCTTACTAAAAAAAGTTAGCATAATTATGTTAAATTTATAAGACTAATTATATTTTTATTGTACTTTAAAAAAGGTAAGGGTAATTCATTCAAAATAAAATTATGAATTTATGTAGAATTTTGTTAGGTTGTGAGTGACTTACGTTGTGTTTGGTTGGGAGATTTAGAAAGGGATTTGGAAAGGAAAAATGAAAAGGTGTGTGAAACTATGTGAAATATAGATATATTTTATTTATATTTCACCTATATTTTTCATTTCTCTTTTTTAATTTCTCCTCAAATCCTCTAACTAAAGACAATCTTAGAGAATGCAAGAATTGGGATAGTTGTCGCTTCGAAAAAGAAGGGGCCAACAAAGCTTGGATTGATCCCCCCAAAAAAAAGCTTGGGTTTATTCAAAGAAAGAAATGTAATAATGATGTGATTTTATAAAAATGGAGACCTCAAAAATTTTATCAAAAATTTTACTAAATGTTTCATATATTTGTGAGATTCACATGAGACTCATATTGTGTGGATCCCACATCCATATGAGATATTTAGTAAAAATTTTGATAGAGTTTTTAAAATCTCTAATATCACTCGCGATTTTAGGGCCAAATTTAGAACATACTGATTGGGCTCCAAAAACCTCCTCAATCATTGGTATTCAAAATTAAAATATCTAACTCTTGAGGCTGCCAAACTAAAGTTTAACCCAATTTGAAGATAAAGTACATATTAAGAGTACTCTCTTTATTTTGTATAATTAGTTTAATTAGTATGCATTTTAATAATATTCTTTATTTTAGTTAATGGATCAAATTAATTTAACTAATTTAAAAAAAAATTCTTATAAACCTAAATAAAAAATGTAATTTTTTTATGATATGCTGTCTATGCACATAGTGTTGATGTGGTTGATGATGTGACATTTGTAAATATTTATTTTTTAAAAATATATTATTCAATTATTTTTTTAAATAATATTTTTATACGAAAGAGAAACAAAGAGGAAGGATAGAGAAATAGAGGCATATATGTGATCAACAGACTGGAACAGCGAAGCAATAAAGAATAATAAATAGAAACCTAAACAGTGACAAGGAGACTTTTTACCTAGTAATAAACGCTAGTTACTTGTGAAGAGTCAAAATAAAAATTGACAAAATGTCTATTGTGATGTAAAGTCTATTGGAAAAAGATAAATACAATCTCGGCTAATACAACTATTATGCCTTATTTCTTGGAGTTGCTCTAATATGTTATAATTGTATTATCATAAAAACAAAGTTTCAAAAGTTGAGATTGCACATATATATGTCATTCCCAAGTTTGGTATGGGGCAGCTCGATATTTGGTCTAATTGAACTATCCCAAATTTAACCTTAAAACAACTTTTAAATTTCAAGCTCACGCATCTAACCCAATAAATATGGACTATTATTATTGTTATTATTATTATTTTGTCTTGAAGAATTATTAAATTATTTAGACCCTTTTAATAATGATTTGAATTTAAAACATTAAAGGGTGAATTATACTAACAATTCCTATAATTTGAGACTTGTTACTTTGGTTCCCGACCTTTTAATTATGATATATTTAACATTGAATTTTAAATTTCGTTTCAAATAAAGACAATTGAAGACATTGTTATTCTATTTGAAGAGTAAAGTCGATATACAACTTATTTTGTGTTGGTTAACTTATTTGTTGTTTAAAATATAATAGTTTTTTTTTAATGAATAATGTTGAAACTTTTTTGTTATAAAGTTCTGTTTGGTTTGGTTTTTAGAATCTATTTTTTAAATTTTTTTCTCAGAAACTTAAAATTAAATTGGTGAAAAAAATTAAAAACACATCATTTTTATATAATTTTATCTTTTGGGAGGGTAGAAATATTTTTTTAAAATAATTTTTTTGATATTTAAGTTCGTTAAATTAATTTTTATTTTTTCAAAAGCCAAATATGACGATAACTTTAATGTCATTATTAAACCAATCTATTAAATCTAAAAATCCAAAACTAAAAGCATTTTATATATGAAACATATTGATTATACATTAAAAGCCTAATAACCATTCATTACATGATAATCATAAAAAAATATCTATTAACAACAAATACAACCATCTATTACATGATAACCATCTAAAATATCAATAAAAACAACCTCCCATTACATGATCATTATCTAAACACATACTAAAAAATAATTTGGTAAAAAAATAAAAAAATAAAAATATAAAAGACTTATCATTTTTATATAACTTTATCTTTGGTGAGTAGAAATAATTTTTAAAAATTTAAAAATAATTTTTCAACATTTATTTTTGTTAATATTTTATCAAATGGACAACTTTGTCCTTAAAATGGAGCAACAATATTTTCAATTGTCCTTATTTGACCTAGTTACTAGCACTTTTTATTGTTGTTATAATGGTGCTATTAAAATATATAATGGTAGTCACCACCACTATTAAGTCCCCTTTGGTAATCTTTAATTTTAATCAAAAAATTTAAAAAGTCACTATAAGTTGTCACATCACTCTCTCTACTTTTCTACATATCTTTTCGTAAAAATTTAAAAAATTATTAAAATAACCTGTTCCAAAACGAGGCCTACGTAGAAGGTGTAATGCCCATTATAGCATCGTTAAAATAAAACATTTTGGCTGTTATGACTATTCCACTTTTGTTTTAACCCTTTTTTTTTTTTATGACCTAATTAATTTTTATGTAAAATCACTTCTTTCTTTCTTTTTTTAAGTTTTTATTTTCCAAGCTATTACAATCACGGAAAAGACATATATAAGTTATACATAAATCTTAAATCTACATGCGACGAGTATCCAATCTTTTAAGTTCTAAAAGATTTGAATTGCTATCAAGGTTAGTTGAGCTTTTTTTGAATGAATAAGGTTAGTTGAGCTTAGTTCTCTCCTCTTTTTCTTTTTCTTTTTCTTTTTCTTTTTCTTTTTTGATCATTCATCATTTTTGTTCTTTGAACAACAAATCTATTTCAATTAAGGTTGAATTTATTATCATGCTATGTACTTTTAGTTACATTAGTTGGTTGACATTTTGTATTTTAAATTAATATTAAATAGTTTTTATGATTTTTTTCCCCATAACATTTGAGAAGTAATGTATAATTAAAATTAATAAAATAAAGAAAGTAAATACACCAAAATTTATATATCCATACTGATTAAGGATTAGTGTAAAAATCACATGTATTGGGTCATGTTTAAAATATAAACAAAATCCATCAAAAACTATTTTGAACCTCCTAAAATACAAACATGTGTATTAATAAGGTTTTTTAAATTTTTGCCAAGAAATAAAAAATTAACAACTCAACAACTCTAGTTGCTCCAATTATTATGCTACACAACTATCTTAACGTCACCGTTACTCATACTTAAAGCCTCATATTTTATACAAAAGGAGGAGGCCATTAAACTAAAGCATTAAAAAACATCAAATAATATTTTGATACTCAAATTCGATCACGGGATTATTATTGTTTTGAATAGATAAATAGGAATAAATAGCCTAGCATGACCCACACACAAAAACAAAACATATTTTCATACAAATACATATTTTCATATTTTCATAAATATGATGAAAGTACACCCTGCCCTGATGGTCACATATTTTCATACAAATACATGGTTATGTGCTAAAATCCAATTCAAGTGGAGGCCCTCCATCCTGTGCTTTTTAACAACTTTTCTTCTTACCAACTGTCCAATCCAGATACATGATGAAAATGTTCAAAAAGTAAGATTAGATAATTAAGCCTTTATGAAAATGTAGTACGAACTACTCACAAGCAATGTCTCCCCCATAATATGAATTCCAAACATTTATGATATGAATGGGAATGAGTCAAATTATTATCCCTTATAAATTTTAAATTTAAATTTAGATTAATAATTGGTATGACCTCAAAATAACAAGCATCAAGGTCGACTAGTGAGACGGTGGGGGATAAGCTTTATCGTTGAAAGGGAAATAACCTGGATCACCAACTAAGACCCCCTAAATTACCACTCAGTGATAAAGGACATAAGGGTTGTGTAGGTCTGTGTGTTGATCCCAGTGTACTGATCATCTAATCACTAACGTACATAGACAAGGTGTGGAACCAAGCCAACTCTTTCCTAGTTCCTACTTGGAAATGAGTAATGTTATTTTTTTTTTTTATCGGGAAATGAGTAATGTTAGAGATCAAGAAATCTGACACAAAAAAGTATTAAGAAAAAATAATATGTGATCTAGATTCAATTATTACATAATTTTTCTTGATACTTTTTTATGTCTAAATTCTTAGACTGACTAAATTAGCCAATTAGTCAAAAAGTTACTAAATTAGCCAAAAAGCCAACCACTCATACCAAAAAATCAAAGATTCTCTTTTCTCTCTACTTACTTTTTCACATCTTTTCGTAATTAGCCAAAAAATCATCACAAACATATAAGTTTTTTTTACTTACCTTTTTAGCCAAATAATTAAAAATTACTAAATTAATCTATTCCCAAACGAGGCCTTAGTCTCTAACATTACTGCTAGAAATAAAGGCAAGAGATAGCACAAACTCGGTTTTTTTTTTTTTTTTTTTTTCGTGTGCTTGAAAAGTGGCCACACTAACTATAGGAGGGTGGAGAGTCATATAGGTGAAAAAGTTGGCATCACACTGTACTCATTTGATTGACTTGTCTATTGAAA
>JAPPVO010001976.1:0-34433 GCA_030407325.1 Camellia japonica | reverse complement strand
GATATCCACGAAGGGCGCTCCGAATCCAAAGGCTTTATCGGCCCAAAGACGTCATGCGTCGATGGGGCTCCGAATCGGGAGACTATTTGGCCAATCATGATATCCACAAAGGGCACTTCGAATCCGGAGGCTTTAACGGCCCAAAGACGTCATGTGCTGATGGGGCTCCGAATTTGGAGGCTTTATCGGCCCAAAGACGTCATGCGCCGATGGGGCTCCGAATCCGGAGACTATTTGGCTAATCATGATTTCCACGAAGGGCGCTCCGAATCCGGAGGCTTTAATGGCCCAAAGACGTCATGCGCCGATGGGGCTCCGAATCCGGAGATTTTATTTGGCCAATCGTGATATCCACAAAGGGCGCTTCGAAGCCGGAGGCTTTATTGGCCCAAAGACGTCATGCGCCGATGGGGCTCCGAATCCGGAGACTGGCCAATCGTGATATCCATGAAGGATGCTCCGAATCCGGAGACTATTTGGCCAATTGTGATATCCACGAAGGGCGCTCCGAATCCGGAGGCTTTATCGGCCCAAAGACGTCATGCGCCGATGGGGCTCCGAATCCAGAGACTATTTGGCCGATCGTGATATCCACGAAGGGCGCTTCGAATCCGGAGGCTTTATCGGCCCAAAGACGTCATGTGCCGATGGGGCTCCGAATCCGGAGACTTTATTTGGCCAATCGTGATATCCACGAAGGGCGCTCCGAATCCGGAGGCTTCATCGGCCCAAAGACGTCATGCGCCGATGGGGCTCCGAATCCGGAGGCTTTAATCGGAACACCTTTGAACTGGATTGCACAATGAATAAACAAAGATCTTTGTATTACTAGAGTGGAGCATGTACACGTTGAACCATTCAGAACTAGTATCATTCTCCATAAGTCGGGTTTAATGATAAAATTTTCGTAAGTGCATTGAATTCCAAGGCCGTGGCAGACTCCTTCTAGACATGTCCTTAAACCGATACGCCCCTACCCCTGCGATTGAATCGACCTGATAAGGGCCGTCCCAGTTAGGGCCCAATTTTCCATCAGCCAGTTTCCTGGCCGCCGGAAGCACTTTCTTCAGGACCAACTCTCTTGGTGTGTAGCGGCGCAGCTGAACACGTTGATTGTACGACTTGGCAAGCTGTTGCTGGTATTGCACCATGGAGGCAAGGGCGCGGTCTCTTCGTTCTTCGATCAGAATCAAATCCAAAGCCAACATCATGTCGTTTCGGCCTATATCAAAAACTTGAGATTTCAGGGTTGGGTGGCCGATCTCCAGGGGTATGATTGCCTGGGTTCCAAAGCATAGAGCAAACGGCGTTTCACCAGTGGATCGCCTCGGCGTAGTTCGATGTGCCCACAATACACTCGGTAATTCTTCGACCCATTTGCCCTTTGCTTTTTCCAGCCTCTTCTTGATGCCGTCCAAGATGGATTTGTTAGAGGCTTCGGCTTGACCATTACTTTGGGGGTAAGCCGGCGTGGAGAAGTAGGGCCGGATACCATACTTGCTGCACAGCTCCCGGTAGACACACAATCAAACTGGTTGCCGTTGTTTGAGATAAGAGCTCTTGGAATGCCGAATCGAGTTATGATATTTCTCCACACAAAGCGCTTGACATCAGCAGCTCGAATGTGCATTAATGCCTCCGCTTTGACCCATTTTGTGAAGTAGTCTGTGGCGACGATCAAGTATCGCTTGTTCCCTGCGGCTCTCGGCAACGGTCCTATGATATCAAGCCCCCACTGGGCAAATGGCCAGGGACTGGTGATAGAGCTCAACTCTTCAGTAGGGAGATGGGTTAACGGGGAGAACTTCTGGCACTGTTCATATTTTTTCACATAGCATTTGGCATCAGATCTCATTGTCGGCCAATAATACCCTTGTGTTATAACTCTATGGGCCAAAGAGCGCCCGCCAGAATGGGCACCGCAACTGCCTTCATGTGTTTCAGCAAGAAGCTCTTCGACTTTGTCAGGGTGCACACATTCCAAATATGGACCAGAGAGGGATTTTTTATAAAGCCTTCCTTGCGGATCCAAGTAGTATCGCAGGGCTTTGTTTCGCAGCTTGTGCGCTTCTTTCTTGTCCTCTGGGAGCTGTTCGGAAGACAGAAATGCAGCAATGGGATCCATCCAACTCGGTCCAGATTCTATAACATTAACCTGAACTTCCTCCGAAGGGCCGATGCTCGGCTCCGAGATGAAACCTACTTCGATGGTCCGTTTAATCTCTGAATTAATGGCGGAGGCTAGGCAAGCAAGGGCATCTACATGTGTGTTCTGATCACGTGTTATCTGGCTCAATTCATGATGGCCAAATTTTGCCAACAAGGAGTTGGCCGTTTTCATGTAAGCTGTCATACGGTCGTTTCTTGCCTCGTACTCCCCTTTGAGCTGATTGATCACCAGTTTTGAATCGCAAAATACAAGCAAACGCCGAGCACCCAGAAAATGTGCATTCCGCAAACCGGCTAGAAGGGCTTCATATTCGGCCTCGTTATTTGATGCTTCGAAGTCGAGCTTGACGGCCTGCTCAATTATTGCGCCGTCGGGAGCCATGATTACAACTCCGGCTCCGCTGCCCCGCTGATTGGATGATCTATCACAGTACAACGGCCAAATGTCCCCAACATAAATTCTCCAGTTCGGCTCCGGTCGAATCTCATCAGACTTGAAATCGGTAAGACCTCCAGTGAATTCGGCAACAAAGTCGGCAAGCACCTGTCCCTTGATTGAGGTTCAAGGTAGAAACTGAATGTCGTACTGGCCGAGTTCAAAAGCCCACTTTGAAATACATCCTGATGCTTCTGCACTTCGTAGTACTGATCGGAGAGGATAATCTGTTAGCACCCCAATGTTATGTCCTTGGAAGTAATGCATCAGTTTTCTTGCCGCCATGACTAGGGCTAGGATGAGTTTTTCCAACGGAAGGTAGCGTGTTTCGGTGTCAATCATTGCCTTGCTCACATAATACACTGGCCGCTGCTCCCCCAGCTCTTCCTTTATCAGTACGGCGCTGATGGCCCTGTCAGAAATTGCCAAATACAAAATGAGCCGGTCACCAGCAGCAGGTGTTGTCAAGAGTGGTACTGAGCGGCGGTAGGTCTTGAGGCCGTTGAAAGCGGCTTCGCATTCGGCGGACCATTCAAAAGCCTTGCCCTGCCGTAATGTATGAAAGAATTATCGGCAGCGATC
This sequence comes from Camellia japonica, assembly GCA_030407325.1. NCBI lineage: Eukaryota > Viridiplantae > Streptophyta > Magnoliopsida > Ericales > Theaceae > Camellia > Camellia japonica. The sequence goes on along the minus strand of JAPPVO010001976.1, from coordinate 31,246 downwards.
TCCGGACCGACTGATGAACCTGTTGAGTGCGGCGGCCATCCCCATTAACTTCTGAACTTCCTTCACCGATCGAGGAGAGCCGAGTTCTAGGATTGCTGTGATTTGCCTTGGGTTGGCTTCGATTCCTCGGTGGTTGATAATGTACCCCAAGAATTTGCCAGAGCCGATCCCAAATGCACATTTGGAGGCGTTCAACTTCATTCTATATTTGCGTAGAATGCCGAAAGTCTCCTTCAGATCGGCTAGATGATTCTACTCTTCCTTGGACTTGACCACCATATCGTCAATGTACACTTCCATAGTGTGGCCGAGTTGCTCCTTGAACATGGTGGTGACTAGTCTTTGGTAGGTTGCCCCTGCATTCTTCAGCCCAAAAGGCATAACCTTGTAGCAGTAGGTTCCTCTTGGGGTGAGGAATGCAGTTTTGTCCTGGTCCTTTGGATGCATGGGGATTTTATGGTAGCCTCTGTAAGCATCGAGAAAGCTCATACGTTGATGGCGTGCCGTCGTGTCTACAAGTTGGTCAATTCTCGGTAGGGGAAAATAATCCTTGGGGCAGGCTTTGTTCAGGTCCGTGAAATCGACACACACTCGCCATGTCCCGTTTTTCTTCTTTACCACCACTATATTAGAGAGCCATGTAGGGTAGGTCACTTCCCTGATTGCCCCGGCATCAAGCAGCCTGTCAACCTCCTCAACGACAGCGGCAGTGTGCTCTGCGGCTGACCGCCGGCTTTTCTGAATGATCGGCTTGCACTTAGGATCAACATTCAAACGGTGCTGTGAAATGGACGGATCTATACCTGGCATCTCATATGGAGTCCACGCAAAGACATCGAGGTTGCTGAGCAGGAAAGAGATTAGCTGCTGTCTGTCGGCCTGATTCAGGGATGCGCCGACCATGAAGAATTTGTCTGGGCTGCCATCGATTTCAACTCGGTCTAAGCCTTCCGTGGCCTTTTCATTTGGGAGCCGCCCAACATCGTCGAGACTCTCTTGATCTGGCACCTCAATAGAATTCACCTGCAGCTCCTTTGGTGTTTTTTCAGCAAGGAGATAACATGCTTGTGCCGATTTCTGGAAGCCACGGATTTGCTCAATACCGCGTTCTGTCGGGAAGCATAGCAGCTGATGATAGGTGCTTGGCACGACTTGCATAGTATGCAACCAAGATCGCCCCATGATGAGATTATACGGCGACGGCAGCTTGACGACCAAGAATTCCACATCCACTGTTCGGGAGCCTGCTCGAACGGGTAGTGTGATCTTCCTCAACGGGTACTCTGGATTGGCGTTGAAGCCGAATAGTGGATACGGGGCCGGAGAGAGATCCGATTCGGAGAAGCCGAGTTTGGTAAATGTCTTATAGTACATAACCTCCGATATGCTCCCCGGATCAATGAGTACGCGCTCAACTGTGAACCGGTTTACGTGTAACTCAATTACCAAGGGATCAATATGGGGCAGTGTTACTCCAGCCAAATCTGAATCATCAAAAGTAATGCCCGCGGCTTCATGGGGCCGTTTAGCCGGAGTGAGTTAGTTTTGAGGGTCGGAGTTCGACTGAATCGTATGCACCGCTGATGACATTGGCAGGCTGTATATCATGTGGATCACGCCGAGCGGAGGTGAATCCTGTCTTAAGGCTATTGCTTTGGTCGGGTTGCCTTTTCGGACGTACTGTTGTAGCCGGCCATCTTGTACCAATTCCTCCAAGTGATCCTTCAGTGCATAACAATTCTCAGTATCATGGCCATGGTCCTTGTGATACTCACACCGTCTATCCCGTCTTCTCGTGTCAGGAGGTCCTACCATTTTCGACGGCCACTTGAAGAACGAAAGGTGTTGGGTTTTGGACATAACCACACTGATCGGCTCTGTCAACTCCGTATATTTCTTGTCGGCGCGCCTCGTGCGCCTGCTGTCAACTTGCAGTTGTTCACTTTCTCGGTGGGAGCAGTGGTCGCTTGATCGGCTGGAATCCCGTCTCTTATCCCTTTTGGCCCGATGCCGTGGTTCAGGGCTCTGAGGTGGTACAGAATTTATTGGCTGAGCAATTGCAGGGGCTGTCTTGTTGGCCGTGTTTTCGGCTTTAACCCGCAAAGCGTCATCTTCCATTTTTATTAATCTAACCGGAATATATTCCACAAGATCCTACATAATCGTAACGTGACGTACACTTACATAAACATAACGTAACGTGACACCTACATAAACGTAACGTAACGTGACACCTATATAAACGTAACGTAATGTGACACCTACATAAACGTAACGTAACGTGTCACGTTACGTTTCGCAAACTTAATGAGTTTTTATTTTTTTAAATTGAATGTGAAAATGTTGCTGGTTTATGTTGGTGTCACGTTGCGTTTCATATAAATATGATCTATGGTAACATTCAATTTCCTATATAGGAAATTGAATGTTGCCATAGATCATAGGTGTCACATTACGTTATGTTTATGTAGATATGATCTATGGTAATAGGAAATTGAATGTTGCCATAGATCATAGTTGTCACGTTACGTTACGTTTATGTAGATATGATCTATGGTAACATGCAATTTCCTATATAGATCATATGTGTCACGTTACGTTTATGTAGGTGTCACGTTACGTATAGGTGTCACGTTACGTTTATGTAAGTGTCACGTTACGTTACGTTTATATAGATATGATCTATGGTAACATTCAATTTCCTATATATGGTTTTACTATTATTTATGATATTAACAACTAATATTGAGGGTAAATGTGTCAACAAACTTCCACAGGACTTATGGGAACATAAGTTTTTTAGTAGGACCATATGTAGCATAAGTCTCCCTAATAGGACTTATAAATAATTTTCCCATTATATTTTTCATTCATAGCATAAATGAATTTAAAGCCAAACTTTTCTTCCCACAAATGCATTCCATGCCTCTACTCTGTTTTTCAATGTATGAGTAATGATGCAACGAACTATGTACCAAAGCAATAAAATGATTTAACGACCTCTTCATTATGGAAATTATTTGGTATATTTGGGAATCATGTGCCCTGTTACTTGCCAATCATTAAACATTATGCTATTTGTTATTTTTCTATATCTCAATTCAAAATCATGAATCACACCTCTCTCTTCACTAATCATAACACGTCTCACTATATCCTAAAACCACCAAATAACTTCTCTTCAAGATAGCCCACTCATTCAATTTCTTCATGTCTCTGTCCATCAACTACCTCTATGTACCAAAATTCATCAAGGGTTAATTAGACAAAGACACTGCAATTATTAGTAAATATTATTTTATTTTTTTTATTTATGAATCTATATATATTGAACTTCTAATTATAAAAAGAGAAAGTATCATTTTGTCTCCCAAATTTGTACGTGCTTTTTAATTTGACTCTCATACTTCGATTAATATCAATTTTACATCCAAACTTTTGAAATTTTGATCAATTTGACCACTGCCGTCATATTCCGTCTACAATTGGACGAAATGTACGGACGTAACACCAAAATTTAAATATTTTAAAAAATATAATTTGATTGAACCAAGCCAAGTTGAGCTCGAGTTTAAAAATATTTTAAATATTTAAAAAAATATAATTTGATTGGCGTGGCCCCTACCGTTATAATCCGTCATATTTAAATATTTTTATTTAAATAATATAAATAATATTTTCAAAAATCTTATCGAGCTGAGACAAACCAAACTCGAATTTCATTAATATTAACTAGCTGAGCCAAGCTTGAGTCCAATTACTTATCGAACCTAGTTCAAGCTCAATAAACAAACTAGATAAGTAAACGAGTCGAACTCGAACTCAACAAAACTGGGCTCAACTCGGTTCGTTTATAACCTACTAAGAGGGGTTGCCAGAGCCAAAGGGTGGTAGGTTGCAAGGCTGGCTGGTGGTTGTAGGTAGGTGTGTACTAAGAAATTAAGATTTAGAATTTTGTTCAAAAATATAATTTGATTGAGAGACAAAATTGTAATAAATTTTTTTTTGAAAGACAATAGACACTTAAAAAATGAGTGGTGTGCAAATAAAAAACCCCAAAATGTAAGAAGATGCTTTTGTTGGGTAATAAAAAGGGTTATTTATACGAAGACTCCTTAAATTATTTAAAAGTATCACTTTAACTCTTTAAATTATAAAAGTCTACAAATGAACCCCTAAATTATTCAAACGTATCACTTTAACTCCTTAAACTATAAAAACATACAAATAAACCCCCTAAACTATAGAGAAGTATCACTTTGCCCCCTAAGATAAAAAATTGTACAAATGAACCCCTTGAACCTTTAAAAATGTACAAATTAGACTCCTAATAGAAGGAATCAAAGTGAAATACATAGAGAGCAAAACATTACTTCTCAATAGTTTAATGAGTACATTTGTACGCTTTTATAATTTAAGGGATCAAAATAATATTTTTCAATAGTTTAAAAAATCTCCATGTAAATAACCCTAATAAAAACTCTCCAAAAACTAGTACTTTTTCAACATTTTCAATGATTTTAGAATAAATTACAAATACACTTGAAATTTACTTAAAATACGAATTACCCTTATAGTTTTGAAAATTATAAATACCCTAATCCCATGTAAGAATTTGTCATTTAATAGAGTTAACATAAAAATAAAATTCCTAACCACCCTCCTATATAACAACAAAAGTACTACAAATATTAATTAAAATATATTTTTGACATTAAAAAATATTAATTGATTTGATAATTTATTAATAAAAAAAAACATTTATTATACGATTAAAAATTTAAAGAAACAAGATATAATTTCAAGAATTACAAGAATAATTAATATTTTAAATAAATTCAGAGAACGTATTTATAATTTACCTACGATTTTATTGTGACCTTTCTTCTTTTTTATTCAAACTTATATGTTCGGACATAGACAAACAATCTTACCACGACTTTTAGCATATACATATTTAAACAAACTTGTAAACAGAGCAAGAAGCATAAACATATCTTGGATGCAATCTGACAATGACAACAAAAATTAAAAAATAAAAATAGAAAAGGAAAATGAGAAATTCAAAACCTATCTCTGCCTACCAACAGAGAAAGCTAGAAATTTCAAATGTAAAGATTGTACTTAGTAATGAAAAAACACTCTTAGATCACCACCCAAGAGCATTTCCAACACTCTTAACAGAGGCTAGTCACATCCTATTTTAGAAAGTTTGTGTGAATAAATTGGTAAGATAAAAAGTAGCGCCAGAACACATAAATAAAAGGGTGAAACACCAATAAATCCCAAATTGTGATCTTGTGCACCAATTAGTCTTGCATGTTTTCTTTTGAACCGAAAAGTCCTCAGTCAAAGATGATGGCATTTTTGTCCTCATCCACGTGCATATTTGATGTTCACAGAAGGGGTAGATGTGAGTTTTGGGTAATGTCAAATTACATTTGTGGGCTTCCGGCGCACTATAGGCTTTTTTCAATTTCCATCATTTTCCTTAGAATCTTCTGGTGTGTGTAAGGCATTGTTGGCAACCAATGTTCCTACATTGATAACATTACCATGTTAGTGTAATGAAACCATAAATGTGTTTGAGAGACTGCCGAATAGGGTTAGCAAATTCCACATCTAGGTTTTGGCTTTGAACCCTAACTAGATCAATCCACACCAGGACAACACCTCGTTCGTTTCCCAATTCGTCGTTGACGGTGTAATTTGCGCCAGCAAGGACGTCACTTCGTAGTCTCCCGTTTAGACGATTTTGAGAGTCATTACTAGTGTCCCCGTTGGTGTACGGCGATCCCGAAATTCCCAGAGTTCCATATGATGACAATGAAACGCAAAGGTACGTAATGTTTTACACGTTAATCGTCTATGTGGTAGACCAATGTTTGTGGTTTTGGTTATTTGTTTTTGGGGCTCAGCTTTGGGATTGGGCATTTTGGGGGTTTTTTGTGTGATATATGTTTGCATTGTGTATATGTCAACATTACATTTGGCCATCCACCAGAAATTAGTATTTTGCAGTCATAGACTGCCGTTGTTTATGTGACTGTTGTTATTGTGGTTTGGGTTGGATGTTAATTATGCATGGTTGTTGAGTTTGAATGGAATACGGTCTTACTTGATGTTTCCGAATGTATATTGAGACACATGGCCTGTTTTGGGTTGGGAAATCCTCTGCTTTTAACTATTTGTTATGGTATTGTGGGTTGGTTGGTAGGTAGTCATGTTTATTGAGATTGAATGGACTAATATCCTGTTGTATTCTTAAAAATGTACGTAGGGACACATGCCTAGTTTGGGCTTGGTTGTCCACTGTGGTCCAAATCAGAAACTCTTATGCTGTTGTAATACATCGATTTGATAAAGTTCCCGTAATTGTAATACATGAATTGCGTTGTCGAAAATGTTGTGTTACGTTGCCATGTGTGACGATTATTGTGCGATGTGTGCGTCATACTAGGACATATGTGAATATTTGTTCATAGGTGCTGTAGTGTTAGTACATGAAGTACGTTACCAGAAAGTGTTGTGTTACTTTTGTAATATGTGGTCACATATTGTCTTGAAAAATTGGTTCAATGGACGTGCTGCTTGGAAATGTGTTTCAACAGTTTTCTTGCATATGAATTTGGGTAAAATACCAAATAATAAAAATGCAATGTGTCTGCGATAGACATCATTGCAGACTTGTTAGCCATTAGTGGTACGTTGAATATGAAATTGCATTACCCGGAACAAGTTGTGTTATACTTTGGAAAATGTATTCATCAGTGTACATGTGGTTTTGCGATCATCAAAACACTTGCACAGTTAGCACGTGAGTTTGCATTACTTCGAGATTAGGTGCATTTGCCTTAACAGCGCATGTAATGCCTACTAATTGGTTGGGTTTTGATTTGTTATTTTGGAGGGAGGGGTAATGGTTCTTGAAGTTCGTATGGTTGTTGTTATGGTAATGTTCAACTGTTTTGTTGCATGTAATTTACATTTGAAGGTTGTATGAGTGGTTTTAAGCTCGACATTTTAAGTTGTAATGTTATTTGTTTTTAGTTTTGTTAGTGATTTAGCGTGCCATTTAACCGTAAACAATGTGGTAACGAAATTTGTTTTTAGTTTTGTTAGTGATTTAGCGCGCCATTTAACCGTAAACAATGTGGTAACGAAATGTTATTTGCACACAGTAAAGGGTGAGTTGAAGATGCCGTGAGTATTTTTGTTTGACAATGGTCGTTTAACGTGTTTGATAAGCAGTTGTGTGATGAACATGTGTGTCGAAAATTTGCCGAAATTGTGGTGTACTATCGTAATTTGTTTGGTGTGCGCTAATCAACATGCCATATGTTTGTGGTAGCCATGTGTGTAATTGTGTGAAGTGTTAATGTAGACCATGCTAATGTAAGGAACACTGGTTGAATTTTGTTCCAGGTGACGGTATGCAACAGACCCCACGTAGATTGTCTGCTGAAAGGACACGCAGTTCTGGTGTGAGTGCATCAACGTCGCAGTTCTGGAATATTAATAACATTTGTGGTAATAAAAAATGTGTTAGGTCCCTTAGTCTTGTCAAATCCATGAACAAAATTTAAGTCATTGAGTTGTAATTTCCTTATTGTTTTTTTCTTGCTCGCTCGAGCGAAGAAGTCCTCGCTCGAGCGAAGGACTACGTCTGGCAAAAACCTGAAAGAGATGAATGTGCGCTCGAGCGAAGCATGTGTGGTTCGAGCGAAGACTGCGTTGCATAAAAACCTGAAAGAGTTGTTTGTTCGCTCGAGCGAAGGTTTCGTGGCTCGAGCGAAGGCACTTATGGAAATCACGCGAGTTAAGGTTCTCGCTCGAGCGAGAGAAGCTTCGCTCGAGCGAGCTTCAAAATCCTGGATTTCTATAAGTAGTTGTTTCTCTCCAAAACTAAGATTAACTTTTCAGATCTACTTTGAGGTTTTCTAAGGTTTTCTTTTGGAGTGTTTTTTGTGAGTTTTCCTTGATAAAAATTGAATGAATATTCAACTCATGAATTGACAAGCACATATCAAGGAGGTTGATCGAATACATACAAGAGTGTTATTCTTCGGTGGATTTCGAAGATTCAAACGTAGAGTTTCAAAGGCGTTTGATTCTGTACGTAGTCGTTGATTCGACAAGTGAAGTTGTGGATTCAACTTCAGGTTGATCAGTTCCGAGACAAAGGCTTGGTGAAAGAGTTACAGAAGGTTTGAAGACAAATTGACTGAGTTGGGTAATTTGTGTGTTATCTTTGTAATCTTTCTTTCTTCAGTAGTGGATTGATTAGTGGCGTTTCGCCCGTGGTTTTTGATTACAATTGAAGGTTCTTCAATTGTGGTTTTTTCCATGTTAAAATCGTTTGTGTCGATTTATTGTTTATTCCAAAAACAACAATCTAAATCACTTTCGTAAGTGCTTGATGATTTAGATTGTGTGTTTTGAATAATTGGGAATTGGAATATTTTAATCTTGATCTAATCACGAATCACTTAGGATTTTCAAAATGGAATGTTAATAACATTTGTGGTAATAAAAAATGTAATATTAACTGTATTGATGTTAATGAAGTGTAGTATCAGTATCATTTTTTGATTTGTTGTGTTGTAATGTATCATCCATTCCCTTGGTTTTTGAGTGCATGGATGCTGGTGGTGATATGGAATGTTAATAATATTTGTGGTAGTAAAAATGTAATGTTAACCGTATCGATGTTAATTGTTAGGTCCCTTTATTGTCAAATCCGGGTACAAAATTTTGTGTTGAAAAAGTTGTAATTTTTTCTATGTTTTTGTCTTTCCCGCTCGAGCGGGACCATGGGCGCTCGAGCGGAGATTGGGGTCTCTCAGTATTTTGTCAGGTCTGTAAAAATACTGGAAGGTGTGATTTCGCGCTCGAGCGGGTTTTCAAGCGCTCGAGCGGAACTCTGTATTATCACACGCATATTTTGCTGAATCCGCTCGAGTGGGATGTTGGGCGCTCGAGCGGAGATCGCGAACAAGTTTGCCTATATATATCTGTTTAGGATGTTTTTAGGTTTGACTTTTTCCTAGATCTTATTCAAGAGTCCTAGGGTTTTGTTTGAGGTTTTCTTCTGAGGTTTTAGTGAGTTTTCCTTGATAATATTGATTGGGTATTCAACTCATGAATTGAGAAGCACATATCAAGGAGATTGTTCGTATACATACAAGAGCTATTCTTCGGTGTGATTCCGAAGACTCAAGTGTAGAGTTTCAAAAGGCGTTTGATTCTGTACGTAGTCGTTAATTCGACAAGTGAAGTTGTGGATTCAACTTCAGGTGGATCAGTTCCAGACGAAGGCTTGGTGAAAGAGTTACAGAAGATTCGAAGGCAAATTGACTGAGTTGGGTAATTTGTGTATTATCTTTGTAATCTTTCTTTCTTCAGTAGTGGATTGATTAGTGGCGTTTCGCCCGTGGTTTTTGATTACAATTGAAGGTTTTTCAATTGTGGTTTTTCCACGTAAAAATCGTTTGTGTCGATTTATGTTTATTCATAAAACAACAATCTAAATCACTTCGTAAGTGCTTGATGATTTAGATTAAGTGTTTTGAATATTTTGGAATTGGAATATTTTAAATCCTGATCTAATCACGAATCACTTAGGATTTTCAATTGGTATCAGAGCAGGTCACTCTTTGTTTTTATCAAAACTATAGGAGTGTGATTTTGTGTGACTAGTATTATGGATTCTATTCGTGAAGGTAACTCGACTCATAGACCTCCTTTACTCGACGGTACAAACTATTCTTATTGGAAAGCTCGTATGAGAGCGTTTTTAAAATCCATCGATGAGAAAGTTTGGCACTGCGTGATCTATGGGTGGAGTGAACCTGTTGTCACCATTGATGGTGTTGATATTCCTAAACCCCTTGATAAATGGGACACAACTGATTACCAAAACTCGAGTTGGAACAGTAAGGCTCTCAATTCCCTGTTTTGCTCCGTCACACCTGAAGAGTTTCGTCGTATCTGCACACGTGTGAGGTAGCAAAAGAGGCTTGGGACATTCTTGAAACGATTCACGAAGGTACTACTTCTGTCAAAAGGTCAAAACTTCAACGTCTCACATCCGCCTTTGAAACCCTTTTTATGCGCGATGATGAGACGTTTGATGATTTCTATGCAAAACTAAGTGATATCGTGAATTCCTGTTTCACACTCGGTGAAAAAATCCCAGAAGTTAAAGTTGTTGGAAAAATCTTGAGGTCTTTACCCGAGAGGTTTCAATCAAAGGTGACAGCCATTGAGGAGGCTCAGAATGTTGATACCCTCAAGCTTGATCAGTTGGTTGGAAATTTGCAGACTTATGAAGCCCACCAGATTTCAAAGAAAAAACAAAAAGATAGTGTGGCTTTCACTAGTGCTCATGAGACTGCAAAAACTCCGGAGACTGAATTTGATTTAGAGTCTGAGACGACGGCTATGTTTACTAAACAGTTTAAAAAAATTTTGAAGAAAAAGAAGCCTAATTTCAGAGACCCTATTTCAAAAGACAAGAGTAATGAAAAACCCAAAACTTTTCCACCAAAATTTGCTCAAAAAACTGAAAAGAAGATTGTAAAGGGGCAAGGGGTCAAGTGCTATGAATGTCAAGGGTTTGGTCATATTGCCCTTGAATGCCCTTCGAAAAAGAATCGAAAGAAAGTTTACACTGTGACTTGGGATGATGAAAGCGGGTTGGAGCAAGAACCCGAAGAACCTGAATCCGGTGAAGACGGGGATAGTGCTTTCATGGCATTTTGGACCACTTTTTCTCAACCTCTTCCAAAGCCATCGGAATTAGCTCGTGGTCAGAACCTGCATCATGCTCCCACCTTTGATGGGACTAACTACCTGTATTGGAAAATCAGAATGAGGGCTTTTTTGAGAGCTTTTGAACCAGAAGGTTGGCAAGCCATTGAAGAAGATACAGAAAGTGCAGACAATCCGGGCAATCAGAGAGCCCTGATTACTATTCGTGGAGCAATTTCCTATGAAGAACAACAACGAGTTGTTCACTGCACAAAGGCTAAAGATGCATGGGAAATTCTGAGCCAATTCCATGAAAGAGGAGATTCACCTTCACCACCATCCAGCAACTTCCCTGCCTTGGTTGCTAGATTGGATGAGGTCAAGGAGAATGAAGAGCAAAAAGAGGATGATGAAACATCTGAAGACAATGATGAGATCAATGGCGATGAACTACAACAAGCTTATGAAAAGCTGTACGAGGAATCTCTGAATTTGTCCAAAATCAATGACAAACTCTCTCTCAAGCTCAAAACATGTGAGAGTGAGAGTGAGAATGTCCATCAAGATCTCAAGTGACAGGCAAGACTTATGTGGAAAACTTCTATCCTGTGAAACTGAAAGGAATGAACTTCTGAAAGTGTATTCCACATATGAAGAAAAGCTTGAAAGTCTTGAGTTGTCACAAGCTGCATTGGAAGAGATAGTCTGTCAGAAAGACGAAGAACTCCGTATTGCTAGAACAACAATTGCCATGTGGAACAAAGGTTCCAAATCTCTAGAAGACATACTCGGGTCTCAACAAATGAGTTCTGACAAAAGTGGGCTAGGCTATGGTGCGACAGCTCACAAGGGACAGGCCTCTACCTCACATAACCTGAAGACTCAAGCAAAGGGAAAATTGAAGGTAGACCAGGATGATTCCTCTCTTTATCTACCAAAAGCAGGTAAGATCAACAAAAGGGAGGTAAAACCTGTTTTTATTTGTCATCACTGTGGTAGGTATGGCCACATTCGTCCTTACTGTTTTGAATTGTTTGGTAAGGTGTCTCAAAAGGGTAGAAATTCGAATACTTTTTAGGCTAGGAGACAACCTTATATGTCTAGACGGAATACCAAGACAAAAAAAATTTGGGTGAGAAAAGACGATTTGACTTGTTTAGTTGTTCACACTGCTCTAAAAGCACGTGATTCACACATGTGGTATCTTGACAGTGGGTGCTCTCGTCATATGTCCGGTAACAAATCCTACTTCACCTCCCTTGAAAAATATGAAGGAGGAATTGTTACCTTTGGAGATGGCGGCACTTCTAGAGTCATTGGTAAGGGCTCTATCAGTGTTGCTGGTCTTCCTAAGCTGGATAATGCTTTACTTGTTGATGGTCTTAAAGAAAATCTTTTGAGCATTAGTCAAATGTGTGATTCCCATCATGAAGTATTGTTTTCAAAAAATAAATGTGAAATTTTGGATAAAAAGGGAAATACTGTCTTACATGGGGTTCGCACATCTGATAACTGCTATGGGATTGTTACTACTAATGATCTCACTTGTCACTCTGCCATCATTAGTAACATTGACCTGTGGCATCAAAGATTAGGTCACATGAATTTCAAAGACCTAACTAAGATAGCCAACAAAGAGCTTGTGAGAGGAGTACCTAAACTGGGTAAGAATTTGAGCCATGTGTGTGGACCATGTCAACTTGGAAAGCAAACCGTGCCCCTCATAAAAAGGTGAACAGCTTTACAACCAAACGTCCTCTTGAATTGGTTCACATGGATTTAATGGGTCCTACTCGCACTGAAAGCATTGGAGGTAAAAGATATATTTTTCTAACTGTTGATGATTTTACTTGGTTTTCGTGGGTAAACTTTTTAAGGGAAAAATCTGATACGTTTGATGTTTTCCAGGCTTTTAGTCCTTAAAATCCAAAATGAACAGGGTGTTTCCATTGGGCGTATCATAAGAATCCGAACTGATCATGGTCGTGAATTCGAAAATAGTTCGTTTTCGAATTTTTGTGATATGCATGGTATTAAGCATGAATTTTCTGCACCTATTACTCCACAACAAAATGGAGTGGTTGAGAGGAAGAACAGAGTTGTTCAAGAAATGGCTAGGGTCATGCTCCTCAGTAAGAGTCTTCCTCCAAAGTTTTGGGCCGAAGCCCTAAATACTGCTGTTTATGTCATAAATCGTGTGTATTTAAGGCCCGACACTTTACAAACTCCATATGAATTGCGGAAGGGTTTGAAACCTAATGTAAAATACTTCAAAACTTTTGGGAGTAAGTGTTACATCTTCAAAGATAGAGAGCCCTTGGGCAAATTTGACTCTCGAATTGATGAAGGTATTTTTCTAGGGTATTCAACCAACAGTAGGGCTTTTCGAGTCTATAACCTGCGAACTTAATCATTAATGGAATCTATCAATGTGGTTATAGATGATACAGGTTCACCTACTCCAGCAACAAAGGAGGATGACAATGGTGAGTCTCCAATCTTGGATACTGAACCACAAAATCAAGGAGAAGCTGTGGTCCAATCACAAGAAATTGTTACAGCACACCATCCTCACAGGTAAGTTCAAGTCCAAAGAGTGCTCAAAGGGACATCACTCCTGTTGCTTCTGTCACCGCAAGTCCTGAGCTTAAACCATCAGCAAGGGTGAAACTGAATCATCCAGCTCAACAGGTGATTGGAAGTGTCTCGGATCGAATGAAAACCCGAAGACAGATTCGGGATGAGGTATCACATATGTGTTATGTTTCATTAATTGAACCTAAGAATTTTAAAGAGGCCTTGCTAGATGATAGTTGGGTTAATGCTATGCATGAAGAATTAGGTCAATTTGAACGTAACAAAGTTTGGACTCTAGTTCCCAGACCTAGAGACATGAATGTGATAGGTACCAAGTGGATCTTTAAAAATAAATCTGATGAGAATGGTACTGTTGTTAGGAATAAAGCTAGGTTGGTTGCTCAAGGCTACACACAAGTAGAGGGTGTTGACTATGATGAGACGTTTGCCCCAGTTGCACGTCTTGAATCTATTCGTATTTTGCTTGGTGTTGCATGTTTTCTTGGCTTTAAATTGTTTCAAATGGATGTGAAAAGTGCCTTTCTGAATGGGTACTTGAAAGAAGAGGCATATGTTGAGCAACCAAAAGGGTTTGAGGACCCTAAATGTCCAAATCATGTCTACAAGTTAGACAAGGCTTTGTATGGGTTGAAACAAGCCCCTTGGGCTTGGTATGATAGACTTACTACCTTTCTTCTTGATAATGATTTTCAAAGGGGTAGTGTGGATAAGACCTTATTTGTGAAACATACTAAGTCTCATATTCTTGTTGCTTAGATTTATGTTGATGATATTGTGTTTGGATCCACTGCTGATCATCTTGTTAAATATTTTTCAGATTGCATGACACATGAGTTTGAGATGAGCATGATGGGAGGGCTGTCTTATTTCTTGGGTCTTCAAATTAAACAGTCTCTTTCAGGTATGTTTGTTTCTCAGTCTAAGTATGCTAAAAATCTTGTGTCAAAGTTTGGTCTTGAGTTTGCCAAACATGCACGCACTCCCATGAGCACCAGTCTTCACCTCTAAAGATTCCTCTGGTATTGATGTTGATCCTACCCTTTATAGGAGTATGATAGGGAGTCTTTTGTATCTGACAGCCAGTCGTCCTGATATTTCTTTCAGTGTTTGTGCCCGTTACCAAGCCAGTCCTAAAGAGTCTCACCTTCCTGCGGTCAAACGCATCATCAAATATGTTAATGGGACCTTGGGGTATGGGGTTTGGTTTTCCACTGATACTATAGCTGAAATTACTGGTTTTTCTGATGCCGACTGGGCAGGGTGTGCTGATGATAAGAAAAGTACATCCGGGGGTGTTTTTACCTTGGGAATAATCTGGTTTCCTGGCATAGTAAAAAGCAAAATGCCCATCTCTTTCCATTGCTGAGGCTGAGTACATTGCTGCAGGGAGTTGTTGTGCACAAATGCTGTGGATGAAGCAAATGCTTCATGATTATGGGATAGAACAGAACACTCTCACACTTTTCTGTGATAACACAAGTGCCATAAACATTTCAAAAAATCCTGTCCAACACTCTCGCACCAAACATATTGACATTCGTCATCATTTTATTCGAGAGTTAGTGGAAGAGGGCCTTGTTGTTCTTGAACATATACCCACTGAGCATCAAAAAGATGATATTTTTACAAAACCCCTTGATCTTCTTCGATTTGAGTTTCTTCGAAAGACCTTGGGTGTAATGCTCAGTAACTAGGTTGTTTCCTGTTTTTTAAGGTGGGTGAGTGTGAGTGATTGGCTTACTGTTCTTGGAAGTAATAATCTCATTGTTATTGAGTCCTGATATCTTTGCATCTATATTTTATATGAACACTGCTCATGTTGCTTACAAGATCTCATTCTTCTTTGTTCATAGCTCATTCTGAATGCCCATACTCATTTACTCCATGATCTCATTCTGTACACATCCTTGAGATAAACTGTTGCAGGGGTTTCCGCACAAGTGATCAAAGTTCTCTATGGACCACTAACAGTGTTTCTCGTACTTTTTCAGAGGAATTGACCTATACTAGTATATCATGGGTGATGTTGAGTCTCTTAACCATCTACCATCCTTTTTTCACTTCTATGGTTTCTCCTTCAGTTCATCGACATCCGGGCATTAGGAAAAGGCTACCTCAGAGGCACCAACCAGGCCATCCTTTTTGATTTCATTCTTCTCTGGTTTGGTCTCCATACTCTTGAGCGTGTATGCCACCAGCAAGTGCCCACAAGAAAGAAAAGTTCAAAAAAAAAAAAAAAATCATTGATTGAGGGGGAGCCTCCGCGTTTACTCAACAAATACCCTGTGATTCCTAGGTTTGACTTTTCTCTGTGATGGTCAGTTACTCTTGTCGAAGGTCCAACCATCTAATCACTACGAGGATTAACTCTAGCTTTGTGGCTCTCAAGGATTGCACACACACACATTTTACATGTGAGCTCTTATGTGTGTTTTTGAGTTATGCATTCTTATGATGCTTATGCTTTGATTTAATTCTATCTGGTTTGTTCATGATCTGGTGCTTCAAACTTTTTTCACAAATTTTCAGGACTCATGATTGTTGCATTCTTTTATCCTAATGGTATAGTCATTCACTTGGTCACCCTGCTTGTTACAGGTCATCCTAGTTGTTTTCGTTTTAATATTAAAAAAAAAAAGAAAAAAAAAAGAAAAAGGGGCTCTGCTCGAGCGGATTATTTCACGCTCGAGCGTATTTTTTAGACCTGCAGCATTTTGTTCCTTGTTTTACAGTTCTGAGAGAGGTGTTTTTGCGCTCGAGTTTCCTTATTCGCGCTCGAGCGGATATCAGCTTGCCTTGCCTCACGCTCGAGCGCTACTCCTTACGCTCAAGCGGCATTATTTTGTATAAAACTCCCGCTCTCGACTCTTCAGGTCATTTTTTTCCCTCTTCTTCAGTTTCTCAGACCTAGGGTTTGGATAGTGGACTTTGTGTGCTGGATTTCGCCTTTCTTCTTCCTCTTCCTCATCGATTTCCCCTTGGTAAGTGTTTTTCCCTCTCATTTTCTATTTTTTTTTTCTGTAATTTCGGCTACAATGGGGGGTTGTATTTCGTTTTTTTTTTTATTGGTGTTTTGTGTCTAGATTTGTTTGTTCCCTTCTCTCACACACTTTCACTAAGTCGTCTTGTCTTTTCATGGTGGTTTTCATGTGTTTTTTTTTTTGTGTCTTGTTGTGTCCTAGACCTAGGATTTATCATTGTTCATTTGTATATGGTCTCATGTTTTTGATGGGTTTGAGTTCGAATGTGCTAACTTGGGTATCCATAGTGTTGATTTGGGGGTATTGGTTCTGATTTACAAGGATTTCGATCTCAGTAGCTATGCTTAGACTTGGTTTTGCTATCCCATGCTTTGAGCTTGTCTTTGCCAATTCTTGCCCTGCACTATGTCATCACTATTATGAATTGTGGTTGTTGATTTACTTCTTCTGTTTTTTTATATTGTTTTAAGTATTGTCAATCTCCATCTCATTATTACACTTGTTACTAATGGTTTGTTTTGGTCTTTGTTTGGTTTGGTTTTTGGCTTTGTTGGGTTTTTGGGTTGTAGTTGTGATAGAACTCAGGAAAGACTCTCTCAATCTTAAGAAGCTTGCGAATGAGATCAGGTGTGACAGAAATAGATTGAGACCTAACCCAGGTAGTGAAAGATGGCTCAATGTCACTAATTTGCTGAATATTGCAGTAAAATTCTCGAACCCAGTCGAGATTTTGACGACCAGAAAAAGACAACACCAAATCACCACCGAGGGGGTCAAACAATGGACGGATTTGAATGGACTCGAAAGTGTTAGGCTGGACATTCCGTTCTAGGTGAACAGTTCGAGCCTCAAAAGATTTATGGAACAATTTGGCCTGTTTGGCTGTCTAAAACCTCACAGTATTAAAGGCAGGACGAGATACTGTAGCCTTTCGGCGCTTAGGGACAGACATGATGGCGCTTAGGGACAGACATGAAAACTGTTTCTCAGAGTCGGGCTCATGTTAAGGGGGAGTCTTCTCGGGCCGGTACTTCTGCAGGCACCGCTGTTGGACTAGCTGAGGAGGCGGAGTTTGACGCTGCTGCCACTGGTGGTGAGGCGGATGCTGTTCCACCTCGAGCTCTTCATGATCAGCTTCAGCATTTTGAGGAGGCTATGACCCGGCGGTTGGACTTTCTGGATGCATGCTTTGATGCTTTTGATGGTCGCCTTGGTCAGTTGGAGCAGACTGCCATCCACACTACTTCTCAGCTGGCGCACATCATTTCCTTACTTCAGCTTTAGCAGCCACCGCCTCCCCCTGGTGCATGATTCATTGATTCCTTGATTCCTGGTCAAAAAGGGAGAGAGTTTTGGTGATACATGGTGATTCATTGCACATTAGTGGTACATATTTTGGTATTTGGATATTTGGTTTTGTCTTGTTAATATATGAATATTGTAGTTGGTGGTTTACTCTGATTTGTTTGGATATTATTGTGGTCATTATGGAGACTGTATCATGGTTATCTTTCTATGTATGTTTTGATATATTCTTATACAGTTCCACAAGTTTTGTTTTTTCTGGTATGTTGCTAGCTATTTCACAGGTGAATGTTGGATGAAGTTGGATGGATGGATTGATCACATGGCAAGATCATTTGATAATAGAGTTGTTTAGAGTCTTTTTTCTTTGTTATTAAATCTTGTCTAGTGCGTGTGTTTAAGGACAATTGTTTAGAAAGGTTTTGTCCGGGAATTGACAAAGGGGGAGATTGTTAGGTCCCTTTATTGTCAAATCCGGGTACAAAACTTTGTGTTGAAAAAGTTGTAATTTTTTCTATGTTTTTGTCTTTCCCGCTCGAGCGGACCATGGGCGCTTGAGCGAAGATTGGGTCTCTCAGTATTTTGTCAGGTCTGTAAAAATACTGGAAGGTGTGATTTCGTGCTCGAGCGGGTTTTCAAGCGCTCGAGCGAACTCTGTATTATCACACGCATATTTTGCTGAATCCGCTCGAGCGGGATGTTGGGCGCTCGAGCGGAGATCGCGAACAAGTTTGCCTATATATATCTGTTTAGGATGTTTTTAGGTTTGACTTTTTCCTAGATCTTATTCAAGAGTCCTAGGGTTTTGTTTGAGGTTTTCTTCTGAGGTTTTAGTGAGTTTTCCTTGATAATATTGATTGGGTATTCAACTCATGAATTGAGAAGCACATATCAAGGAGATTGTTCGTATACATACAAGAGCGTTATTCTTCGGTGGATTCCGAAGACTCAAGCGTAGAGTTTCAAAAGGCGTTTGATTCTGTACGTAGTCGTTAATTCAACAAGTGAAGTTGTGGATTCAACTTCAGGTGGATCAGTTCCAAGACGAAGGCTTGGTGAAAGAGTTATAGAAGATTCGAAGGCAAATTGACTGAGTTGGGTAATTTGTGTATTATCTTTGTAATCTTTCTTTCTTCAGTAGTGGATTGATTAGTGGCGTTTCGCCCGTGGTTTTTGATTACAATTGAAGGTTCTTCAATTGTGGTTTTTCCACGTAAAAATCGTTTGTGTCGATTTATTGTTTATTCAAAAACAACAATCTAAATCACTTTCATAAGTGCTTGATGATTTAGATTGAGTGTTTTGAATATTTGGGAATTGGAATATTTTAAATCCTGATCTAATCACGAATCACTTAGATTTTCATTAATGAAGAAAACAATGTCAGCAATTGAAACCCATCCACCGTCTATCACTCTACAAAAATCAAACACATAAAAATGAAAATGCAAAACGTTACCATCTCAATCATTACACACAAATGAGCAAAAAAAAATCACCAAGATTATAACAAGGGTCAATGTGTAAACTCCGCCCATGCCAAATCAAAAGAAAATTTCCTTACCAACTAAATAGGACCAAATGGTTCATAAGAAAAAACACAAGATTAAATGGATCATCATTTCCTAATTTGGGATTTACCAGTAATTTCTCCATTTAATACCTTTGTACCTACATTTATGAGCTATACTTTATTTTCTGTCTCTCTTTTTTTTGGGGATTTAATTATATTTTTCGCCTCCGTAGTTTTATTCAAATTTTACTTCAACTCCTATAGTTTTAAATTGAATAATTTAGTCTATACATCTCAAGTGTAGGTTCAATTTAGTTCTTCAGTCTAAATTAATAATTTTGGGACACTTATTAATTTCGTAGATAAAATTAACAAAAATTTAGATGAAAAAATCAAATTAAAATTAGGCCTGCACTGTAGTATATGAACCAAATTTTTTAAATTTAAACAATAGAGATTAAAGTAAATTTGAATCATACTATAAGGATGAAAAGAGTAATTAATTTTTTTTTTCTTTCTCAACATTTCTTGTATATGACCATTTTTTGGAGAGGAAATTTTTTCCTCATTTATTAAAACTTCTCCACCATTATTTTTCCTCATATCAAACATAATATAAACTTATGCCACCAATTCAAAAGTGCAAAAATTCAGGATCCACCCTAAATTTTTAAGTAACCTAGCGAAATCTTAACATGAGGCCTTTATATATTTACAGGGGAAAAAAAATTACTTACATATATATTTGACTAAAATTTACATATATAGATATCAAAATTCAATTTACAGTATAAAAAAAAAAAAAATCAATCTAAAACTATGATATCAAATAAAAAGTTAAATAAAATGAGTGAAATGTTAACATTACTCTCTAGGCACTTTCAACAACAAAAGTAGTAATTAAATTTGTATGATTTAACTTATTTATCATACCAAGTTTTAGAAAGTAATTATGAAAATTCAACTCCATCTATCTTGTGCAGGTAATTCTATTTCCATATACTAAATCTTTTCAGTGCACATCTTTTTTCAAGGTACACACTTAATGGCTTTTAAACATCAAGTTTTATTTAGTACACATCATTCCTTGTCAAAAATACCCCATACTCCTTCAAACCATACCTAACCTAACATAACCCTAGCCACCAATTGTAATGCTCCCAAATTAATTAAATTAAAATATTACTCATAACATGATTAATCTGAAATCTTACCATGCCAAACAATAACATTAATTCCGAAAGCCCTCTTTTCCATTGATGTACATATTAGATATTACAAATTTTCAGATTCTTATCTTAGTTATAGCAACATTAACAATGTTCAAGAAGCTAAAGGATAAAAATAATAATGCCTTAATGGCGTATAAATATCAAGGCAAGACCTTGTTACAACAAATGGACACGCGGTCCCAAAATACATATGCTCGGAGCTTCTACATAACACATCCATGAGCCTTTGTGCCTCAACAAAACAAAAGAGTCTCCCTCTTCGTAGGGGTGGTTGCACATCACTGATTCCTGAAATTGTTAGATAGGAGTGAACTAGATGCCCAGTAGAAGTACTTTTAACAAAGTATCTAGTTATTCGAAAATCCATATGACATTATCACAACCAAACATATTTGATTCAACTCATAGTATTAATTTAAGAAAGAATACATGAATTCATAGCTTCCACAATTTCACAATTCAACACCAAGGGGTAAATACGCCATGAAATTCCTAAAGAGAGTCCCAATACATACATATACATAGGTTTATATCCAAAATAGCTCTACATTTGCCGGCTATTAATACGGTAGGGAATGGGCATCCAAAATCATTTGTTTTTCCACTTTTACTGACTACAATACGACAGGACTGGTGGACACCCAAAAACACTTTTCCACATTCGTTCGGCGATAGGCTCAAGATAGGGCAATTGGGCACCTAAACTTTCCTCCGCGCAGGTGACAACAACACACAACACTTTCTAAAAACTGACTCCCTACCTAGACTCACATGCTATTTACCACCCCCTTAAACAACTTTTTCAAGATTTCCAAGTATTCATACATTCTTGAGGTAAACGATAATGTACACCACTCAAGTAATTTAATGGAGTAATGAGGAACAATATTCTTAATTCAAGAAAAATCTCAAGAGGTTCTAATTTCACAAGTCTCAATCAATACGTATTCAAAATGTCATAATCTATTCATCAATTTTAAAGAATTAAAAATCAATTTCATCTTTTCTACAAATTTTACAACTAGTGTTTTCATAAATTTAGGGCTTTTACCCCTAAATCATGTTAAATGTTATTTCCTAACTAAAATCTTCATAATTCATAGCCATTAATAGAAATCTTAAGAAAATGTAGAGAAAATTTCATTTTTGAAATAAACAATTTTGTAAACTCAAATATTAAATTATAGCATTAATGTCATAATAGCACCACATAAACATTCTCAAAATAAAGAGATACAAGATTAAAAATAATCCTACCTCAAAGATAAAAGTAGAGAAGCTAGATAAAAAAGATTCCTTTGAAAAATCCAAAATCTAATCGGTCAAAATGTTGATCTTCACTTGTTCTTCATCTTTAATGTAAGATCTATGGTGGATTCTTGGTGAAAAATAGATGAAATCAAGGTTTGGAGGTCTAGGGTTTCAGGTATGGAGGAGAGGAAGAGAAGAGAGGAAGAAAGAATGAAAAGATTGGGCCGAAAAGTGACTTTAAAGTGCATGACTTCAAACATACCGCTTGAGCGGTCAAAAGTTCACTTGAGTTGACTTGTTTCTAGAACAGGTACTCAAATTTCAAATGAGCATAACTCCCTCGTTCTTGTGTCCAAATCGAAGCCTTGTAAATAAGATTTCCAATGGTTCTAACCTCATATCTAGATTAAAAGTGTAAAAAGAGAAAAAGAAAAAAGAGTGAAGACTGCTCATAAGATAATTATTTGAATCAATGTTTTTAGTTCAATCCTACTTTACTATTATGATATCACCCCAATTAATACTCTAAAATCAATCAAAGAGGCTTCAAGTACAATAATAAGAGAGTCAAAAGAAATCCTACTAGTCCAACGAGTACGAAATGTTGCACCACTCGCCACCACCACTATCGCCATGAACCACTGCAAACTTCGGCCAACATTACGAGCCTTCTATCTCACCTCTACTACTATTACCATCTTCGATGGCCCTTCTCAACCCTCTCACACCCTCTCCCACCATTCCCTTCACACCTTAGCCCCATACCTAGTCCTTTTCGATACCCCCGCGACCTTTGCTGTTCACAACTCCCTTATCTGTAACATACCAACCATTCCCACATTCCGATGACCACGATATAGAGACATTCACAGAGAAAGAGATCGCACGACTAGGGTTTTGAAATAAAGAGAGATCGTCAGCGACTAGGGTTTTAAAGAGAAATCGTGGTGGCTAGGGTTTTGTAGAGAGCGAGAGGGGCTACGACTATGATTTTGACAGAATGAAGTGTGGTGGTTGCAAGCGTGCCAAAGAGGGGCTGCGGACTGAGTTTGCAATGGTGGGAAGCTCGTGGCAATGGGGATTTTGTGGCGGCAAAGTTGCAGCAATGGTGGTTCGTGGTGTTGGTGGCTAGGATTACGTTTAGGAAGTTAAGATTTTGGTGGAGAAGATAAGGACATTTTGATAATTTTATTTTAGGACAAAATTGCAAGAAAATAAAATATCATTAAGTGTTTGAAGAAAGAGGAAATGCCATGTGGAAATAGAAGCTCCCATGTTGTGCCCTTTCTCCTAAAGCATTCTTCTCCCTTTTTGGATCTGGTTAAGCACAACCACTAGTAAACAGTTTACTTTTGACATGGTTGATCAAAGATAAGATTTGATCAACTTTAATTTCAAAAAACTTTTGTCCCCATAAGCAATTATAACTAGTGTCTACATTTGACAATATTTTTGAACTCTTTCCTTTGGATTGGATTTTTTTTTTTTTTTAAAAAATTCTTGTAATGTACCTAGAAAATTTACACACAAAAAACACCTATAAAAAACATTGTGTGATTAAGATTTAATTCAAGTGTGATTCTCATTATGTGAAAATTGAATCTCGATCACACATCAATTTTCTTTATTAGTTTTTTAAATAACTGTTTTTGAGTTACTAGTTTTTTTTATTTTTTACTTGAGAAATAATAAGTAAAAAAAAAAATGTAAACATAATGCAAGGGTCAACTTTTTTGGAGCCCTAAATTTTAACAAAATTTAAGACCCTAAGAGGCAGCCTTGCCGGCCTATAACTGGGGCGGGCACCGAAAAGATTGCCACATAACATGAGGTCAAACAATCGAGACTTTTTCCATATTAAGTCAATTTATCATCTTAATTCTCAAACTAGGCCTAGTTTGGACGAAATTCTCAAACTAGGCTAAAGCGCTATTACAAATCACGCTTTCACTGTTTGGGACTGAAAATTTGATGAATAGTGAAAGCGCTATTAGAAATCACATTTTTAATTAAGAAAGCGTGATTCAGAACCACGCTTCTAACATAAATTTTTTTTTTCTTCAAAAAACGTGATTTCAAACCACGTTTTTACTGTGGAAATATAAAAACGCATTTTGAAACAACGTTTTCCATACAAACCAACACACACACACACACCCACAACACTCGCACACACACGCCCACAACACTCACCCACAACACTCATGCATCAACACTCACTCACATTAATTTATATATAATAATATAATTAAATATATAATAATAATTTATAATAGCAAATAATAATCAATTATATAATTTTTATAATTTTTGTAAATATAAATTATTTTTATATAATTTTTTATCTTTCGAGCGGTTAGAAATAATTTTTTACAAATTAAATTGAAACAGCCATACGTATGTATATAACATGTCCAAAAGTTAAAATGATAATTATTTTTTACCCTTAAATGATAATTTAAATAATTATTTTATATAATCCGTCCAAAAGTTAAAATGATAATTATTTTATATAACATGCCCAAAAGTTAAAATGATAATTTAAATAATTATTTTTAGGTTATGGATGGTTTGATTTATCATTTAAGTCATTTATCAAAATCTTTACTCTTAAACCATACGTATGTAAATCATTTATCAAAAGATTTTTAGGTTATGTATGGTTTGATTTTTAGAATTTTTTTTTAAAAAAATTAAAAATTAATTTGGTTAAGAAATAAAAAATAAAAAATAATTATCATTTAAGGGTAAAAAACAATTATCATTTTAACTTTTGGGCAGGTTATATACATACGTATGGTTGTTTCAATTTAATTTGTAAAAAATTATTTCTAACCACTCGAAAGATAAAAATTATATAAAAATAATTTATATTTACAAAAATTATAAAAATTATATAAAAATTATATAATTGATTATTATTTGCTATTATAAATTATTATATATGTAACGCCCTCAAAAATAACCCATAACACACACAATATTAAGATGCATTACTTAAGAAAATAAACCATAATTCATTCATCAGAGTATCCTTAAATAAGACATTACATGTAATAATGAAAGTAAATGTCCTATGGGCTTACATCTTTCCAAGCCAACACTTGGACACAAAATGTGAGTACTAACTCAACTACAAATTAAGCCTTCGGCTTGTAATTACATGTAATATCAAAACAAAGTAAATAACTAAACTAGTCTTCAAATCCAAGTCTTTCCAAGCTAAGTCCTTGGAGGTAGCTTATCACCTGAACCTGAAAATGATGTTCGCTTATAGGGTGAGCCACAGCCCAGTAGAAATATACTAAACCAAATATAAGCATTGAATAAAGTAATAGCATTCAATAGATGGTTAACCAGGATAATCAATTATAACAGTATATAGTCTCATGATACAAATGTATATGACACATTTACTCATTATTAGTAATATGGCTCAGAACCTGGCCAAACTTACAAAAGTGAATTATATATATATCATGTTCACATTACTTCCAATATCAACAACACAAATAAGACTCAGGCTCATATTAAAACACTTCATACTTCCAGTTTGATACACATTTTAGTGCTGTATCAATAAAAAAAAACACTTCAATAATAAGCACACATAAAAGTGATGCTAATGGAGTCCATCCCCTATCTCCTCCCAAACAAAATCCGGTTTAGAGGTCCATCCCCTATCTTCCCCTAAACCGTGGAGTACATCCCCTATCTCCTCCCACACAATGCAATGTATGTAAACACATAACATATACAACACACAATCAATACATTTAATGTCTGTATTAATTCAACAGTCAAAGTTAATGACTAAACCAATGTGATTAGTTTCAGTTATCCCTAATCCACATGCAATGTCTACAACAATCATGACTATCCTCCACCGATAGCCCAAAACAATTATTTCTAGACTGGAAATAAATAAATCAACAATTCAATAAGCGAGTGATTTAAATTAACCAACTACCCCATTTAATCAATAAAATCCTCAATTTCATGAATTTAACTAACTTCCCCAATTTTCCTTAAATTAAACATACAATTCAATTTAATAAAACAACTAGGGTTTTTTTCCCAAAATTACCAAAATAACCCCAACATATTAAAATACCAAAACTTAAAACAAAACTCATAAGTTGGAGTAGGAAATCCCTACCTCGAAGAAATAACCCAAAATGAGAAGACGGAGATGAGGACCCAAAATCCAAAGTGCTCCAAATCCAAGATTGTTCAGATTAAACAAAAGCTCTCGACCCTCACTATCTTTTTAATAAAGGATCTAGGGTAGAAACACCCTAAAACTAGATGAAACCTAGGGTAGAAGGTGTGTAAAGGAAGAGAGAAGTCGGACCTAGGGTTTAGAATCAAAAAGAAGATAAAAAAAATGATTAAAAACCCGCTGTTGCCTATTTAAACCTGACAGGCTCGCTCGAGCGAAGACTTGGTCGCTCGAGCGACCAGACACAGAAAACCCTCGCTCGAGCGAAGAAAATCTCGCTCGAGCCAAGAACTCGAAGCTTCAGGTCTGCAACCCAGAAGCACGCTCGAGCGAAGGACTGCTCGCTCGAGTCAAGAACTAGAAAACATACACCTCGCTCGCTCGAGCGAAGAAAGCTCGCTCGAGCGAAGAAACACTGCTCTCAGGTCTATACTAGACGCAATCGCTCGCTCGAGCGAAGAACTCCTGGCTCGAGCCACCAGACACAACAACAACCCTCGCTCGAGCGACGAACCCTCGCTCGAGCGACCAACTCAAAAATCTGAACAGCAACACTTGGTTTCTCAACCTAACCAACCTGTTACAAAACCTGCCCAACATATCCTATAACTCAAAAATAAGGAATTAAAGGACAACAACAACAATATAAAACAACTGAATCTACGGAACATAAGTCCGGTACAACAACCAAATGGGAAAAGACCGGGGTCGCTATAACCTCCCCCCTTAAAAGAATTTCGTCCCCGAAATTAAGCATAAGTTTTTTTGAAAACAGTTTTTCCAAATTCAATGATATGACAATTCAATAATAAACAACTTGACCCAAAACCGGCCATTCCATCTCTTATCAAGAGGCATCTCACAAATATATAAAAACAACATATATTCAACCTGCATCAATATTATGCATTTTTCCTTTCAATTTCAACAGTTTTCAATCTCAAATTCAATTTCATGATATAACTCTAATTCAACAATATATTCAACATATATTGTTACACTAAACTTCCATTATGAGGCAAGTTTCAAAATATTTCCATTAAACCAAAACATTCTCAATGTTTTCCAACTTAAGACATATATAAAATTCTTAAGTTCAACAATATTACAAAATCTAAATACAAGATTACAAATCAATAAACATGTCCGGATATTTCTCGCGGACTTCCAATTCACGTTCCCAAGTGGCTTCCTCCACTCCGTGATGCTTCCAAAGAACTTTACCAAAGGGATGGTTTTGCCTCGCAAAACTTGATCCCGCCTATCCAAGACCCGAACCGGTCTCTCCTCATATGAGACATCCTCGTCAACCACTAAATCAGTCCAATCCAACACATGTGATGGATCCGGCTCATACTTCCGAAGCATACTCACATGAAACACGTCATGTACTCCGGACAACTGCGGTGGCAAAGCTAAACGATAAGCAGCCTCGCCAATCCTCTCAAGGATCTCAAAAGGACCAATGAACCGAGGGGACAACTTCCCGCTCTTCCCAAACCTCATCAATCCCCGTCTAGGTGATATCTTCAGAAAGACATGATCACCCACCTCAAACACTAAAGGTCTCCTCCTACGGTCGGCATAAGATTTCTGACGACTCTGGGCTGTAACAAGCCTCTTACGGATAAGCTCAACTTTCTCCGTCGTTTCCCTCACCAACTCCGGACCCAACAGAGGTGCATCCCCACCCCCGAGATCTACACGGTCGGCCATACAAGGCCTCAAACGGTGCCATACCGATACTAGACTGGAAACTGTTGTTGTAGGCAAACTCCACCAAAGGCAAGTGCCTCTCCCACGACCCACTGAAATCAAGAACACAACCCCGAAGCATATCCTCAAGGATCTGAATAGTACGCTCGGACTGCCCGTCAGTCTGAGGATGATAAGCCGTGCTAAAGGTCAACTTAGTGCCTAAGGCACTCTGCAAACTCTGCCACAACCTAGCAGTAAAACGAGGATCTCTATCTGAGACGATCGTCACTGGGACCCCGTGCAACCTCACTATGTCCCGAATGTACAAGTCGGCAAGATGATCTACCGAATCTCTCACGCGCATAGGAATGAAGTGCGCCGACTTAGTCAACCGGTCTACAACCACCCAAATAGCATCACTACCCCGCTGAGTCCTCGGAAGACCCACAACGAAGTCCATAGTGACATGCTCCCACTTCCACTCGGCAATAGGCAAGGGTTGCAACAAACCCGCTGGCCTCTGATGTTCGGCCTTCACTTGCTGACAAGTAAGGCACTTAGACACGAACGCTGCCACATCTCTCTTCATACCCCGCCACCAAAACTGGCGACCCAAATCCCGATACATCTTAGTGCCTCCCGGATGCACCGCAAGGCGTGAATGATGAAACTCTCGGAGTACCTCCTCTCGGCAAGACTCCGGCACAAACAGACGGTCTCGGTATCTCACACTCAGGTCGGGATACACCGTCAAACCCTTCTCAACCTTCCCACTGGAGATCTTCTCTCGAAGGGATTCTACCTCAAGGTCACCCCTCTGAGCCTCTAACACTCGAGTCACAAGTGTAGGCTGCGCAACAACAGAAAACAAGGCCGCCGCCTCAACGGATTCGCCCAGAAGCAAATCAAACTCTCAAGTGCACCCAACATCTCCCACTCTGGATGGCTATACTAGCTATGTCACCAACAGATTTCCTAAGAGCGTCGGCCACCACATTGGCCTTCCCCGGATGATAGTGCAACTCAAAGTCATAATCCCCAATGAACTCCATCCACCTCCTCTGCCTCAAGTTCAAGTCTTTCTGTGTGAACAGATATTTCAGACTCTTATGATCCGAGAACACCTCGAACCTCTCACCGTAAAGATAATGCCTCCAAATCTTCAAGGCAAATATCACAGCTGCTAACTCTAAATCATGCGTAGGGTAATTCTTCTCGTGAATTTTCAACTGACGTGAGCCATAGGCAACCACTTTCCCCTCTTGCATCAACACACAACCCAAACCCTCTCGTGAGGCATCACAGTAAACAGCATAACCCAACCCTCTCTCCGGAATAATCAAACCGGAGCGGTGGTCAATCTAACCTTCAACTCCTGAAACGACTTTTCACAAGTCTCACTCCATACAAATTTGACTCCCTTCCGAGTCAATCTAGTCAAAGGCGAAGCTAACCTGGAGAAATCCTTCACAAACCGGCGATAATACCCAGCTAATCCAGAAAACTGCGGATCTCAAACACACTCTTAGGCTGTGCCCAATCTTGCACTGCCTCAGTCTTGGATGTATCAACTGACACTCCTTCCCAGAAACCACATGGCCTAAGAACTTGACCTCTTCTAGCCAGAACTCACACTTCCAAAACTTAGCATAAAGCTTATGGGCTCTAAGTAACTCAAGCACCACTCTCAAGTGTTCCTCATGCTCCTCTCCGAAGGTGAATAAATCAGAATGTCGTCCACGAAGACGACTACAAAACGATCTAAGAATTCCCGGAATATCCGGTTCATCAAATCCATAAACACTGCTGGTGCATTGGTGAGCCCAAATGGCATCACACAAAAACTCATAGTGGCCATACCGCGTACGGAATGCCGTCTTCGGAATGTCCTTCCCCCTGACTCTCAACTGATGATAACCCGATCTCAATCTATCTTCGAGAAACAACGGGAACCCTTCAACTGATCGAACAATCATCTATACGCATATATCGAGGTAGGGTACTTATTCTTAACCGTAGCCTGATTCAATTTCGGTAATCTATACACAGTCTCAAAGCACCACCTTTCTTTTTAACAAAGAGGGCCGGTGCTCCCCACGGCGAAACACTAGGACGGATATAGCCCTTATCTAGCAACTCCTGGAGCTGAATCTTCAACTCAACTAACTCAGCTGGGGCAAAACGATAAGGTGCCATAGAAATCGGCGCCGTGCCGGGCACTAGGTCAATAGAGAACTCAATCTCTCGATGCGTGGCAAACCAACAAGATCCTCGGGAAAGACGTCCGAGTACTCACAAACCACCCGTGGCAACACAATTTGGGTCTCATCACACTCACCACTCTCAAAGCTAGCAAGTAGACCACTAAGCTCACTCCGCCCTCGCGAATCATACCCCGGTGGCAAAACACTACCAACCCGGTCCCCCAGAAAATGAAAACACTCTCCGCCCACGGTACAACAAGTGACCCTCTGGCGATAGCAATCAATAACTGCTCGGTATGACGATAACCAGTCCATACCCAAAATAACATCAAAGCCCTTCATGGGCATAACTACAAAAGAAAATGGGATTCTATGATCATCGACCTCTATATCACAACCCCTAACACCTTGTTTCAAGATCAATTCACCCCCAAGAGGTGACACTACACAAATAGGAGACGCTAACTGAGCTAACTCCAACTCCAACTCCAAAACAGATGCAAATGCAGCAGACATAAAGGAATGAGATGCACCCGTATCAATCAAAACATTAGCAACCGAGTTGCAAAACAAGAAGGTACCTCTCACAACCGATGGAGCCGGTACAAGATCCTGCGCGGTAACAGCATACACGCGCCCAGATGGTCTCTGATCAACCTGCTCACCCCTAGGAGCATAAGACTGCTGCACAGACTGGGACGATAAAGCCCCCTGATTGGCCCTCGAGGCCTGACCTGACTGAGCTGGCTGCTGACCCTGAGTCTGTCTCAAACCAGATGCACCAAATGTGCCACCCAACTACGGGCAAAACCTCTTCATGTGCCCTGCCTGACCGCACTGAAAACAAGAGAGCGGCTGGCCTCTACCCTGACTCTGGCTCTGAGATCGAGCCGAAGATGATGCTGCTCTCTGTACTCCTCCCCTGAGGACAAACTGGAGACTTGTGGCCCAGTTGACCACACTTGAAACAGGTGATGTCTCCCTGACTGCCTTTCCCCGAACTAGCACTCGGCACAGGAAAAGTCGATCTAGAAAAGCTACCCTGAGACTGCTGAGGGTTAAAACCCTTCTGTCTCCTACCATCACTCTGACCATCCTGACTCCTCTTGGAGCCCTTCTGTCCTTCCTCCTCCTCCTGCATCATGATTTCCATATGGGCTGCAGCATCTACCATACGCCCATAGTCCCGAATCATAGTTCCCCCAACTCTCAGCATGAGGCCACGCCTCAACTTCTTCTCGAACTCGATACAACGGCGTTCCTCAGACGCCTCCAACTCAGGTGCAAACTTGGACAAGCTAGTAAACGCAGCCTCAAACTCGGCCACTGAAGAACTCGACTGCTTAAGCTGGCAGAACTGGTCTCTCAGCTTCTCCCTGACTGCTGGAGATAAAAACCGCTCCTGGAAAGCATTCACAAAAGCCTCCCAAGTACCTCCTATGCGACCCTTTGTGAACTTCCACCACTGACCCGCATCCCCCTTCAGCTGG
>JAPPVO010001975.1:0-19350 GCA_030407325.1 Camellia japonica | reverse complement strand
AGGCTCTCAATTTCTGATCCAAACACTATAATTGTGACAGATATTTTTCTTATCAAACAGATATGCATCCTTAATCATAGGATTTACTTAATTAAACTTAATTTCACAATAAGCATTTAAATGCATAGAATGTGGGACTGAAATTATACCAGAAACACATATGAGGGTCAGGTTATTACACTCTCCCCCCCTTAAATAAGTTTGGTCCCTCAAACTTGTTTTACTATGTGACAAGAAACACATATGAGGGTCAGGTGTATCCTCGGCTTGAAATCTGTATGGAAGCCCCATAGGTTGAGATAGCGTGTGCACTCCTCAATTCTGGATACTGAACCAACCTAGTCTATCACCCCATTAGAGAATAGGGAAAGTTGTAAATATGGTCGGGAAGAAAAGCGGCATCCGTAGCTTTTACATACAGAGGTTACCCCTTGTCAGCATATCAGAACCTTTATACTGTGAGTTGAAGGAAAGAGTTCGAAGAACGCAAGGTAAGAGTTCGAAGAACACAAGGGGAGATCCCCGTCAGAGTAGAGCGGTTTATCGCCACTCACCCCGTGAGGTGCTTTCTAGAGCGCCGCTATGTTTGTTTATTATATTCCTTTAGCATCATGCATTGTATTGCATTGTACCTATCAAGTTTCTTTCTCATTCATGCACGATATTGTATGTACGGTTCATTTGAAACTGGTGCAACCAGGCGATATTGGATGTGCAGTTCATTCAAGGAAGTTCCGTTTAAGATCATTTGCTTTAGTGTATCCATCACACTTCATTTGCCTTAGTGTATCCATCACACTTCATTTACTTTAGTGTATCCATCACACTTCATTTTCCTTAGTGTATCCATCACACTTCATTTACGTTACTGTATCCATCACACTTCATTTGCCTTAGTGTATCCATCACACTTCATTTACTTTAGTGTATCTATCACACTTCATTTACTTTAGTGTATCCATCACACTTCATTCACTTAGTGTATCCATCACACTTCATTTACTTTTGTGTATCCATCACACTTCATTTACTTTTGTGTATCTATCATACTTTGTTCACTTAGTGCATCTATCACACTTTGTGTTCACCTTTAGCGTATCTATCATACTCTGTTCACTTAGTGCATCTATCACACTTTGTGTTCACCTTTAGTGTATCTATCATACTTTGTTCACTTAGTGCATCTATCACACTTTGTGTTCACCTTTAGTGTATCTATCTTACTCTGCTCACTTAGTGCATCTATCACACTTCGTGTTCACCTTTAGTGTATCTATCATACTTTGTTCACTTAGCACATCTATCACACTTCGTGTTCACCTTTAGTGTATCTATCATACTCTGTTCACTTAGTGCATCTATCACACTTCGTGTTCACCTTTAGTGTATCTATCATACTTTGTTCACTTAGTGCATCTATCACACTTCGTGTTCACCTTTAGTGTATCTATCATACTTGTTCAGTTAGTGCATCTATCACACTTTTGTGTTCACCTTTAGTGTATCTATCATACTCTGTTCACTTAGTGCATCTATCACACTTTGTGTTCACCTTTAGTGTATCTATCATACTTGTTCACTTAGTGCATCTATCACACTTTGTGTTCACCTTTGTGCATCTATCATACGTTCACTCTACGTATCTATTACACTATGCTCACTTTGTGCATCTATCACACGTTTACTCTATGTATCTATCACACTATGCTCACTTTGTGCATTTATCACTCCATTCACCCTTTGTGTGTCTATCACACATGTTCGCTAAGATTGCATGATTCTCTTATATCCTTTCTGCATGAGATGTAATTTGGATCGTGTTTACTTGCTTGTGTACGAGTTTGCTGTAACATTTCTTCACACAGCATTCACTTAAAATGTTGCGTTTATTTTGCATAATTGCTTCATCATAGCTCTCTTTGCATAATCATAAGTTATGCTCTTGTGTCGTGCATATCATTTGCATTTTGCCCCAACCTGCAGGCACATCTCTGTATGATTATCTTGAATGTTTGCCTGAGTCTTCGGCCTTGTCAAAAATGGGTCGTCTTTGGGCTTTGACATTCACTCCCATCACTTTGTGACTTTCGAGTTCTGTCAAAGAGGGGCAACTGTAGACACCCCATTTTTGAACGTCCTCAAGACTTGGTTGTACTTGCATGTACATCCAGCCACAAGTTCGATTGCTCGTCGAGTACTCAACTTTCGCAGCGGAGGGTCACAGGTTTGAGCTTCCCAAACCCTGTATCCTTTCTGCCCCATTCTCGGACCATGTGTTGGCCCTTCTAGCTTGATCTTCATAGTGCACTGCCGGCCTTGCTTTTTCCCCTGCCTGCTACTGATGATGCCTGCCGGCCATCAGTGAGCCACTGCTGGCCACAACTGATGGCCGGCAGAACACTTGTCTCAGCAGGTTTCACTCCAGATCTTTTGAGCCAGCTGGTTTTCACTCATCTTCCCTCCATACATATGGAGGGATGAAGCTCTTGCCAAGCTTGTTTAACAAGCTTTGCATTGTCTCTCTTCTATATAAGGAGAGGCTCCTCCTCTTTTTCTAAGGTTCAAAAAATAGAGGTTTGGGTGATAGATATAGTCTTGTATCTATATCTCTCTTTTGCTTTGGTTATGTGCCTTAAAAGTGTAGTTTTGTCTCACTTTTGTACACAAACACACGCTCAAACACCTTGCTTGTGTTGCTGAGGCTTCTTCAGGTTGGTTTTGGTGTTCTTGGGCTAGTTTGAGCTCAAACAAGTGGCTGGAGTTGCAGTGGTAGAGAAGGTCTTCAAGGGTGAGTCTTTAACCTTTAGATCGCCCATTTTTGCTTAAGCTTTTAGCCCTTCTTTCATACGTTTTTGAGCTTAACTCTTAACTGGAAAAAGTTCTGTTTTTTCATGCTTGAGAAGTTTGTTTAAGGTCACTTTTTCGTTTGGGGTGATTTACCCCCTCTTAGGCCTTGTTATGCCTTGTTTTGAGCCATCACTTTAGGCTCATGTTGAAGCCTTTGCATGACCTTTCTACCACTGAAATCCAGAGGATTTTTAGTGGTGGAAAGGTGGTTTTGGAGTCCTAAATGGGAGAGGGTCATCCCCTCTCCTTGTATTGTGTTTACTAGCTTCATATGCCTCATGTTTGAGCACCTTTGTTAGACTTGTGTTGTCCATATCTTAGCTAGTATTTGTGGTTATTTTGCTGAGGCATGTCACTGTTTTTACTTGCTTTGGTTACTCCATGCATGGTTTATACACTTGTAGTGTAAATTCCATAAACTAGTCTTGTATGCTTCTTGAAGTAGCATGTCTTTCTAGCTTATGTTGAGTCCATTTCAGCATGTTTTGGTGATTTTTGGCCATGTCATGACTCTGTTTTGGTTTGGTTTGGTTTGGTTGGCCCTTGTATGCTCCATGCACTTGTAATGCAATTCCATGAAATAGCCTAACATGCATCATGCTTTGACATGTCATTTTAGCATGCTTTTGGCTTAACTTCAAGAAGCTTTTGTCCATGTTTTAACATGCTTTAGCTCTGATTTGTGTTGGTTTGGTCATGCATGCCATGCTTTGTATAGCTATAGTGCATTTTAGCTTGTAAGCTTTGTGCATCGGGTCCGCTAGCATGCATTGCTTGGCCTATTTGAATGATTTGGCATCATTTCATATGTGATTTCAGTCCATGTTTCATGGTCACACACTTGCATTTATCACCTATTCCATGCTTTGGATAGTTTGTGTTTTAGTCCTTAACATGGGTCATTGCGTATGCCTTCATGCCTAAGCTTGTGAGCTATCATTTCAGTGTGTTTTTGGGGTTAATATGCCATGATATAACTCTGATTTTTGTTTCTTAAGTCATTCCATGCTTGGTCCTAATAGGTGTAGTGTAATCCACCATATTTGCCTTGTATGCATTGTGCCTTATGCCCTTCACGTTAGCTTGTTTTGGCTTCCTTCCATGCATGTTTTAGTATCATTTTGACATGTTCTAGGACAATTTTGGGTTGCCTTGGTCATATCCTTCATGCTTTGTATAGCTGTAGTGCAATTGGCCTTGCTAGCTTTGTGTTTTGGTGACTCATGCATGCTATCTTTGAGCTATTTAGATGATTTGGCATCATTTAATACTTCATTTCAGAGCTTATAGCATTGCTATGTTCCCCCTTCTTTCATGCTTTGAATGCCTTTAAGTGTTGTGCACTGTTGCCTTACTTATGGCCTAGCATGTATGCTATCTTCCCTAGGTATTTGAGCGTCCATCTTTGCATGTTTTGGTCATTGTCTTGACCTATTTCAGCTCTACCCATGTTTGGTTCATGCATATTTGTCATGTATTGCATGCCTCCTTTGTAGTCCTCTTTATTAGCTTTCATGCTTAAGGACCTTCGCATGCTATACTTGCATTGTTTGAATGATTTGGCATCATTTCTTACTTGATTTCAGCGCACTTAGTGTTGTTACACTTCCGCATTTGTCACTCTTTGAGCATTCTTGAGGGTTATGCTCTTAGGACTACTTGGTTGGCCAATGCATTGTGCATGCATGCTTTGTATTTTGTGCCTTTGTTTTGGTGTTATTGGCCACTGATTTGGGCATGACTGAGGTCTACCCTTTTGGTTTAAGTCCATTGAGTATGACATGTATATTGCATTGAGTATACCATATTGTTCATTGCATGTAGTATGCCATCCTACATTAAACATTGTGCATGCCATGTAGTTCATAGCATCGTGCATGCCATGTAGTTCGCATGTTGATCCATTTGCATTGTGTATGCCATGCTTGTGTTGCATTTTGTTTGGAATAGGTGTTAGTCCAAACACGAGAAACGAGGGTCGTTTCATACTTCAAGTGAAAAAACGCGCCTCAATTCTCGGTCACCGACGCTCTTGACAATGCATGATAGAGTTCTAGGCATTTATGTGTTTTTGTGCATTCATTTTACATTGATTTGCACATGTTGGATCTTTTGCCATCATGCATCGAGATGCGTGATTAATGGTCTTGGATCCAATTATGCCTCTCCCTTGATGTTTTGAGGTGATATGGAGCGGCATAGTGCGTACATACCCTTGGGAGACCCTCCATTTCCTCTATTTTGTGCTTTGCTGCAGCTTGGTGTCACAGCACACCAGTGGCCGGCAGCTTCTCATTGTTGGCTAGCACCCCCTCATCCTTGGCCGGCAGTGTACCATCTTTGGCCGGCATGGTGGTCGGCAGAAGCTCCTCATGGCCGGAAGGCCACTAGTGCACTCCTCAGCACTATTTTGGTAAGATCCAGCAGCTAATTCCCAAAGACACCCTGCAGACAGAGCCTCTTGAGAGCAACCGGAAGGTGTTTCAAGGCGAGAAACCGAGCATGCATCCTCTTCTCCTTCAACCAGCACTGGAACAGCATTGTTTATTGCTTACTTGTTAGTTAGCATTTGGATTTGTAATTTAATTAGTTAATTTGTTAATTAATTAAGTGTTGTAATAATTAGTAAGTAGATTGCTTATTATTCAATTTGGTTGTGTAATAATTAATTAGCTTGTTAGTTAGTTAATTAGTTGGTTTGTATTATTTATACGGACCCTCCGTCGAGAGGTCGAGTGTGCATGTCTTCCAACCCGCATTTCTTTCTCCCTTTTACTTACCTACTTTCAGTGGTTAGTCTTAGGGCATGTTTCAATTAGCATCCTTATGCTTGCATGCGTGCATCCATTCATCTGTCTTGCATGCACTGGGCTCAGCGCATCATACTAACTACATTGTATTTCAATACATTACTTGAATACGTGTTCAAACAGCATGTTATCGAGATGCATTTCATATGCCATCTTAGAATAGCCAAGCCTATTTTAGATGTACTTTCGCATGTGTTGCATTAGCATCTTAACATGAACTAGGATCATGCATTGATTTCTAACTAGTTCTTTGTTTTGGCTCGGAGTACACTGTGAGTGTTTATGCTTTAGCATCTTGCATGAGTGTGAGTGTTGCCATGATAGCATGCTTGCAATGAGGCTATCTGCTTATATGATATAACTGCCTGAATGCCTGTGGGTGAAGGTTGGATTGCTTGAATTGGAACAATTCATTGAAATCCTGGATTTAGCCTACTTGCGAGTAGCAAACTTCAAACCATTTTCAAACAGATGGATATGCGATGCTTTGTTCCAACTTAGGTGATCTAGTCTATACTTGTGTGTTGTACGTATCACATAGTAATTCTAGGTTAGTAATCGGAATAAGAACACATTTGTTTTCAAAAACAAGATATCACGTTAGTAAAGGCCGATCTTTGATCGGGCGAGCGGGGGTGCTCATTGCATGACCTTCCCCTCTCGTACCCAAGTTCCCGAGCCGAGGCAACTTTGGTGATGACGGACATGTGGCCTTAGGCACGAGTCAGGGTTTCCTAAATTCCCCCAAAACAAAATATTTAGGTGGCGACTCTGTATCTGGCAAAGCAGTCCATGTTTGGCACTTCTTTATAAAAATCAATTTTCCAAAACGATTTGCCAGATTTGGCCTCTTTGGTGATTTATCGGTCTTGCATTGCACTTTGCGAGATTAGATTCAGAGCCGTGACATTTGAGTCGAAACTGTAGTAGTAAGCCTAATTCGGGCACGTCTACAGTGCGGCTATGACCTCCGCACGTGCAGTGGTGCTTCCGCACGTGCGGCCATGGCCCCTGTTTTGCGCAGTCCGAAATCAAAGCACAACCCAACTAAATTACAATATTTCAAGGCCCAAAAATGGAGGAATTAAGACAACATAATGGTATAATTATCACATTAACATGGATTACACATTCAATCAAACCTTTAGTTTCTTAAAACTCATAAACACAATCCAATTCCATGGAATTTCCAACTTCCTCACATATATATACATATATATAGCCATTTGTTTACATAGATGAACTCAAATGTATAATTGAAGAAATAAAATGTGATTTTTCACTAGATGGTTCAAATTAAATCAAAACATCAAGATGATAAGATCATCTTTGCCACTTATCTTGCCAATTAGCCAACATACACACATAAAATTGCAAACCCTAGATGACTTGAATAAAAGGAGATTTTTACTCAACTCCAAGAAAAGGTTGGACAAGGTGAATTAACTTACCTTGAGTTTCAATCTCAACAAACCCTCTCAAATTCCCAATCTCTTCCCTGGTGAAATTCTCTCCCCTTGTTCTTCTTCTCCAATTCTCTCCCAGGAGATATTTATGAAATGGATTCCCAAGTCATATGTTTAAGGGACATAAGTATATATATAAAAAAGTGGATAAAGACGAAATCCAATCAGTTTAATCATTCCAAATCAAATTTTTACAGAAAATCATATTATACTCTAAAAATCATGTTGATCTCAAATGTAAAGTCAATTTCAGATAATTAAGCCTCTAAGGCTTCCAATTTCTAAGCCAAACATTATAGTTGTAACAGATAGTCCTCTTGTTAAACAGATATGAATCTACATTCATAGGATTCACCCACTTAAACTTACTTTCACATGAAATTTCACAGTAAGCATATAAATGCACAGAATAGGGGACTGAAAGTATACCAAAAAACATGCACGAGGGTCGGGTTATTACACTCTCCCCCCCTTAAATAAGTTTGGTCCCTCAAACTTGTTTTACCTCAAGATAGGAACAGATGCGGATACTGGTGTTGCATTTCCTCTTCTTTTTCCCAAGTCGCTTCGGTCCCATAATGTTCTTGCCATTCAATTTTCACCATAGGGATTTCTCGATTCTGTAATTGCTTCACTTGTCGGTCCAGAATCCGAATTAGTCTTTCTTCATAGGTTAACTTATCATCCAGAACAACTTGGTGGTGATCAATGATATGAGACGGATCCGGAAGGTAGCTTCTGTCATGACACGAACCCGCCCCTATGGGTTCAGGACGTAACCGGCCAGTAATCCTGAGACTACCTACGGCCTCAAACCAAAACAGACATAACTCGTCAGAGTAAAGGGGCCAAATGGAAGCAAAAATTTGAAACTCTGTCCATAGAGCTGTACTTACATGGCACGTCATGACAAACCATACATATACATGTTAACAACTCACAATAGAAAACACAGTAACATAAAGTTCTGTACAGACAGGATCATTTAGGTCTAAGTCAACCCAAGAACTAAATACAACAGATTCAAAGTCTTTGCCAACATGACAAGGTATAAATACATGACAAAAGGGCGAAGACGAGTCTCGTGCATGAGACGCAAGGGCTGACTCTTCAAAACCTTGGTTGTTCCACACAAAATTCACTGAGGCTGGGTCTGGACCTCTCTTGGCTCACCTACAAACACATGAATGAGCGTGAGCAAAAGCCCAGTGAGTAATATCAATTAAAGAAGATGCATTGGAACAATATACATCGGACGGCCTTAGGCCCAATTCATATTCTTATCTAGTATATAAATAGATATAGATCAAGTAATTTTGGTTCCAAACATTTCGAACGGCCTCAGGCCCAATCCATTCATGTCAAACTGGCCTTTGGCCCATTTGTCTTTATTCATGTCAGACTGACCTCTGGCCCACTCATTCTTTCATTCAAATCATACTGGCCTCTGGCCCATTCATTCATTTATTCATGTCAAACTGGCCTTTGGCCCATTCATCCTTTCATGTCAAGTTGGCCTTTGGCCCATTCATACTTTCATGTCAAACGGACCTTTAGCCCATTCATACATTCATGTCAAACTGGCCTTTGGCCCATTCATTCATTCATATCAGACTGGCCTTCGGCCCATTTATTCATTCGTATCAGATCGGCCTTCGGCCCATTTATTCACTCATATCAAACCGGCCTTCGGCCCATTTATACTTTCGTATCAAACCAACCTTCGGCCCATCTATACTTTCGTATCAAACTGGCCTTCGGCCCATTTATACTTTCATTCGTATCAGACTATCATTCGTATCAGACTATCATTCGTGTCAGATTATCATTCGTATCAGACTATCATTCGCGTCAAATTATCATTCGTGTCAGACTATCATTCGTGTCAGATGGTCTTTGGCCCAGTCAATTGTACCCAACGGCCTTTGGCCCATTCATATGGCATAACAATTATTTGTCCCCAATTCAATGCAACAAACTTACAAGTCTTATATGAAGGTAAGCAATTGGACAAATAACCTACTTCAGATATCTTTACTAAGATATTACTCACAGTGATCGGCTGAATGATTTGCCCTGGAGCTCGACCATACACATTTCATGAACACAATGGGTCACAAACAATTCAATCTGTTCTTAATTCACATAATCCTCTTTAGGCTTTATTCTTATCTTCTTAACTCATTTACAATGCTCGATGCACGCCTAAGAGTACTCAGAAGTGAAAGGGAATGGAAAACAAAGTACAGAACGCATTTTCAAAATTTCAGAAACAAGGGTCTCCGCTCGAGCGCGGACTTCCCCGCTCGAGCGGACCCATGAGGCCTGCAAAAGTACTGGCTATGTCCAATTTATTATTGAGCATGAAGTAGGATGCTCGAGCGGAAGGCCTCACTACATGGCTCCCCGCTCGAGCGTAAAATTCCCTGCTCGAGCGGACATTAAGTCTGCAGAAAATACTAGGAGCCCGTATTTCATGCTCGAGCAGCGGTTCCCCCCGCTCGAGCGGACATCATAATTCTGGGTTTTCCAGAATTGTTCTTGAGCTCAAATTTCAACATTCAAAGGTTCTAAAGCTCACGATTTTGGTTCAAAACATGCAAACACATTCCATTTCAAGGGTACACAAATAATATGAAGCTAATTACTCAAAATCATGGTTCAATTTTCCAAAATCAATCAACATTCTTGTACAATCATGGCTTACGCTTTCAAATCCCATATGAGCTTCATATCTTCAACAATCAAACATGCATGTAATCTTTTAACTCCAATTCCATTTCAATTGGGTCAAATGATGCTTAAACACATGAAATTCATCCAAATCATGCTTGCATGTATGGCCCTACAACTCAATTCTTCATGATTAACAAACTACATGATAGATTACACAACCCTTGCTCATTTATGATGATTCTATGCATGCATGTACATTCTAGCTTCATTTTCGACTAAATCATTGCCATGAGCTACCAAATCACTAGAATTCACAAAATCACAAGTTCAACTCACGAATTAGGGGTTGGTCACTCACGTAGGAGCTTCAAACACTCAAGTTCTTTGGAGTTAAACTTCAAATCTCCAAGCCTTGAGCCAAAATTGCGCAATTCTCCCCCTTTCTCTCTCTATAGCGGTCTCTCTCTCTCACTAGAGTATAAGCTCAGATTTTGGAACTCAAACAAATGAGGGTGAGTGTAAGTTGGCCTATTAATAGGCTCGTTTGATCAAATTTCATTAATATTAAAATAGTTGAGCACTAACCCATTAAATTAATCTAATTAATCTGATCTGAATCAATTTCCAATTAAATTTCACCATAGGCTCTAAAAATTACGCCAATCACAATGGTGTAATCAATTTCGGTTTCTGTGGCCGATAAGGCCTTCAATTTAAATTCTAAAGCAGAGAATCAAACAGATATTCCTACGGTGAACAAATAGGAATTCAAAACCACATATTTTCACATAAGTGGCACACAAAATCATATCAAACACATAATCACATTCATAATACGGACCAATTAGCATAAAACGGAACAGGGTTATCACAGTCTTCCCCCCTTTAGGAAGTTTGGTCCTCCAAACTTATTTCACCTTTAGTCGAACACAATTCGAAACACTTTTCATTCAACGGTTCCAATTCTTTTTGATAGTCATTTACTTAGTTTCAAAATCAAGCAACACTCTGTTCTCAATCAGTCAGAGACTTACCTTTTCCTCCACACAAGGCTTGTATGGTGCCACACCAAAACTAGAGTGTAAGCTGTGGTTATAAGCAAGGTCTGCCAACAATGGATAGATCTTCCAAATTCCCTGAAAAACCTACAGCATATATTTGGAGCATTTTTCCCAAAAGTTCTTTCTGATTATACATCAATTTGCAGATGGAAAGTAGCGCTGACTCACAATTCAGTTCCCATTGCCTCTCGAAGGCTTGTCAGAATTCAGACGCATTTTAGGATTCCTGTCTAAAACAATAGATACTGGGACCCCATGCAAACGAGCAATCTTATTGATGTAAACAGTGGCTAGTCGACAACATCATACGAAATTTTTACAGGGAGGAAATGGGCAAACTTAGTAATTCTTCATACAATAACCCAAACGGGACTTATACTTTGGGTGCTCAAGGTAGCCCCACAATAAAATTCGTAGCCACACATTCCTATTTCCGTTCCGAAATGAAGAGAGGTCAAAGTAGTCCCATCTGTATCTGATGTTCGACTTCTACTTGTTGACACCGAAAACATTTGGACACAAATTCAACGATTTCCTTGTCACAGAAGTTCAATTCATTTTCCAACTGTGGGAGCCGAATAAGTAGAAGAGTCAGAAGATGCGTACCCCAGAAATCAGATACTATTCGGCTTCGTATTGCATGACTAGGATGCCGAATACGTTAGAAAAGCCGAATAGACGGAGGTCAGTAGCTCCGAATGAATAAAAGAGGAATTGGATAAAAGTAGGCTCAGGCCCCGAGGCCCAGAAAGCAAGTATAAATACAAGAACCACAGATTTAAAAAGGTATGTAAGAATCACTTCACTTAACTTAGTAAACAAGCTATCCTGAGTGTCTGAACTAACTTGTCCGTCGGAGTGCTAATTCTGGCACCCTCAACCGGAGTGTTTGTATCTTTTCAGGTGACTAGCTGAGGATCACTAGCGTCTCCCAGGATCTGAAGAGTATTTCCAAACCACTTCTCCACACCAACAATTCCACAATTCACAATCCAATTCGGTATTTAGTTCAGTGATTCATCATAGTTACCCAAGGTCAATCAAAAGTCTGCAACCTCTCACCATTCTTCACTTTTTTAATTTGTTTTGAAAGTGGCCTTGAGCCCCTTGTCGACTTGAGTGTGGAATTGAGACTCTCATGCCTAATGGTTTTAATCCTCTCTTGAGGGTTTCTACTAACCAACAGCATGAGTCCTCTTTCATGCTCAAGGTACTTGTCGCTTAGGCCATCTTTCCAATTGGAGGACTTTTACATTGGACTTAATCGGTTAAAGGATTAATCGGTAATGTAAAATGAGTAAACAAGAATTGGACAAGTAAAACATGCCCAAGATAAGCATGTTATGTGTGCATTGCATTGTGTTCAATCGGACGTTATATTGAACACAAGGTAGATTGACCCATTTCATACTCAAAGTGATGAAATGAGCCAATCTCCTTTGTCTCCATTGCCTTTGATCATCCATGATAAGGTAGTGGTATTAAGTCTTGTTTTTGTGCATTGATTGAATGTGTACAAGTTGGATCCTTAGCCATCATGCATTGAAAATGCTTGATTGTTGGTCTTAGACCCAATAGCTCCTCTCCTTTGATGTTTTGAGATGACAAGGAGAGGGTGCAGTACAAACATACCCTTGGGAGACCATCCATTTTCCTCTGTTTGAGCTCTGCTGTAGAATGGTGATTCAGCACACCAGTGGCCGACAGTGCTTCATCAATGGCCGGCAGTACTTCATCATTGGCCGGCAGTGCCTCTCTTTGGCTGGCAGATGGTCGGCAGCAGCTTCTCATGGCCGGCAGGCCACTGGTGCATTCCTCAGCATGGAATTGGTAACGTAGAGTAGAAATTTCTTGGAATAAACCCACAAATAGAGCATCTCAAGAGCAAACCGGTGGGCTTTTCGGGGCAAGAAACCGAATGCATGCATGTTCAACTTTCTGAAGCAAAGCTGAAGTAGTGTAATTTAATGCTTTACTTGTTGGTTAGCATAGTTTTGTAATTTAATTAATTAGTGTGCTAATTAGTTAAGTATTAGTCTAATTAGTAAGTAGTTTACTAATTAGTAAACTACTAAGTATTATTAGTTTTGTAATAATTAGTAAGTAGTTTACTAGTTATTCAATTTGTTGTGTAATAATTAGTCTAATTAGTTTAATTAGATTAGTTTGCTTAGCTTAGCTTAGATTAGCTTTAGCTTATTTATTCGGACCCTCCTTCGCGAGGGCGCAATGTTGTAATAAGTGTGTGAGTGTGTGTGCATGTCTGCTAACCCCACTTCTTTCTCCCTTTTACTTAACCGCTTTCGATGGTTAGTTTAGGGTCATTTTCAATTAGCATACCTTATGCTTGCATGTTTGCATCATTCATTCGTATTGCATGCACCAGGCTCGGCGCATCATTCAAACTGTATCGTATTTCAATACTTATTTGAATACGTGTATCAAATTGTTGCATTCATATGCCATCTTAGATAGCCGAGCTTATTAGTTGCATTTTTGCATGT
This sequence comes from Camellia japonica, assembly GCA_030407325.1. Taxonomy (NCBI): domain Eukaryota; kingdom Viridiplantae; phylum Streptophyta; class Magnoliopsida; order Ericales; family Theaceae; genus Camellia; species Camellia japonica. The sequence goes on along the minus strand of JAPPVO010001975.1, from coordinate 5,986 downwards.
GTTGCATTAGGCATCTTGTATAGTTAGGATCATGTATTCTTTCTAACTAGTTTTTGTTTTGGCTTGGAGTACACTGTAAGTTTTACACTTTACCATATTTGCATGAGTGTGAGTGTTGCCATGATAGCATGCTTGCCATGAGGCTATTTGCTTAAGTGATTAACTGCATGAGTGCCTGTGGGTGAAGGCTTGATTGCTTGAATTGGAACAACTCAATGATTGCGAGTTTTAAGCCCACTTTGCCGAAGTGCAAAATCATGTTTTAAGCCCACTTGAGGGTGGCAAATCCGCGCTTTAACCTACTTGCGAGTAGCACTTTCAAACCATTTTCAAAACAAACATGAGTTGTTTTGTTCCAATTCTCGTGATTGAGTCTATACTTGTATGTGTGTGCCACATAGTAAAGGTTAGCTAATAATCAGAATAAGAACACATGAGGTTTATAAAACAACATATCATGCTTAGTAGAGGCCGATCTTTGATCGGGCGAGCAGGGGTGCTCATTTCAGGACCTTCCCCTCTTGTACCCGAGTTCCCGAGCCGAGGCAACTTTGGTGATGACGGACATGCGGCCTTTGGGACGAGTCATGGTTTTCTAAATTTCCCAAAAATAAAATATTTAGGTGGCGACTCTATAATCTGACAAAGCAGTCCATGTTTGGCGCTTTTTATTCAAAATCGATTTTCCAAAACGATTTGCCGGATTTGGACTCTTTGGTGTTTATCAGTCTCACATTGCACTTTGTGAGATTAAATTCAGAACCGTGACAGGAGTCTGAACTGTAGTAAGACCAATTTACGCCTCTCCGAAAGGGGGCGCGCGAAGAAAGTCAGGTCTACACTAGGTATTGTGGCTGGTATTAGGATGAAATGTGCCCCTGTTCTTCTTGTTGGGCCTATAATCACCCTGTGACTCTTGGTCCTTAGACCTCGAACTCCGAAGTCGCTCCTCCTTGGCCTGGAAAGTAATCTCTACATGTGTTGCCGCCTCCACAAGATAGTCATAGTTCCTAATCATGTTACCGGCCACCTTGAACAGAATCTTGGTTCTCAACCTCTTCTCAAATTCTATGCAACAGCACTCTTCCGTTGCCACCAACTCTGACGCAAATCGGGACAAACTAGTGAAGGCCGCCTCAAACTCAGCCACAAATAGGTTAACTTGCTTAAGGTCTTGAAACTCTTGCCTCAATCTCTCCCTAGCAGTGGGAGGTAGATACTTGTCTTGGAAGGCAATCACAAAGGCTTCCCATGTAGGCACCACTCTACCCTTGGCGTACTTCTACCATTGGCCCACATCTTCCTTGAGGTAGTAACTCACCAGAGTCACTCTTAGCTCACTATCTTTGCTGTGAAGCATCTCAAATGTCTTCACTATTTGTTTGAGCCACTTATCTGCTTTCTTAGGCTCTGGGCCACCATGGAACTCATTCGGTTTGGCCCGCAAAAACTCTCTAGTAAGAAAACTCACCCTTGTCTATACAACGGTCTCTCGGGCTTGGTTCTCTGCCCTCAACAAATTCATTGATTCTCTCAAAGCCCCTACCATTTCTCAGACTAGGGCCCCCATTGCAGCTTGACCCGCTTGCTCCAGAATCTCCGTTTACCCCACTTGCTCGGCCACATTAACATTAGCTTGGCCGAACCCTTCCTCTTGCACCGGAACCTTATGGACCGGTACCTCATGTACACTTTGGCGAGGCCTACCGCACCTCCTGCCTCTACCACCACGAGCTTGACCCCTTCCTGACATCCTAATAAAGAAACAAGGGAAAAAATTTAGCACACAAACCCAAATGTGTTCGCAACTTGCCTCACACGTTCGACCATAACAATTCTATATATTTCTCTACTACATAAACAATTTAGTTTCACTCCACATAAGCACTTAGTCATATAAACACATATAGATTACGAAATACCAAGAATTCTTAGTAGAACGAGTATTGATCAAGTACCATTCTAATAAGACCTCAAGGAATTTAATAGGCGCGAACCACATCCTAAAAGCTCAATCCCATACCCATTTAGTCACATAAACATGTTATCACATAATCACTAAGACATGGAACATCTCCTAATCAAGCGAAATGAACTCATTGTGGCAAAACAACCACTTCCCACGAGCCCCAAGTATTTAAACCCAGTAGCTTTGATACCAAGTGTGTAACGCCAAAAAAAAAAAATAATAATAATAATAATTTCTAACAAATACGTCAGGCCCAAATCTCTAACACTTCATTTATTTAATCATGAGAGATTTACAAGATAGTTTCACATACAAATATACATTCCAGGACCTTAGCACAAGATCCTTAGCATGTGAAATAATTAGTCAAAAGTAAAGAAATGCCCTCATAAGCTACAAAGTCCTAGGCTTAGCCCGTTTACACAAAATGGTTACTCAAACCCATACATACATAGCCCTTGGCTTTACAAAAAAATCACACAACAAAAAGAGCCTTGTGCTCTCAAAATGCATTCCACGCCCTTAGTTTGGGCGGAATCACCACATCTTTTCCTGCACAAAATCCCATAGGGTGAGCATAAAGCCCAGTAGGAAGTTCTTAACAAAGTATATACATTTTATACAATTTTCATAAGATGAAATGCATATGTCATGTCATGCTTTTAAAAGAAGATTGTACCTTCATCTTTTTTAAAACTATTATGCACAATGAAATCTTGGAAATTTAACAATTCCATAATTTTAATCAAGTTCGAGGAGTGGTAAATACGACTTAGATAATCCCTAGGTTGGTGTCTTTAAATAGGCATCACTAGCACTACCAAACCCCACTTTACCGGTAGCTAACCAGAAGGCACGTGGTACCTCCTCCGCGCGTGTTTTCAGTCTTTCACCCTGGACACTCAGGCCAACTTAATCAATTTCATCAACACCCCCTATTCGGACTTACCAACGTATTTACTCCAAAACAATTTAATAAAAACTTGTTTCACAAACATTTCCCAATGCAATTTTTAATTCTCAATTAAAAACTCGTAGTAACCAAATGAATTGAAATGTCAATGCAACATATATCAATGCATTATAATATTCTTCCACACAAATTTTTTTTTTTTTTTCCATTTGTGATCACAATTCTCATCTCTCTTACCAATGCAATCCCAAAAGATAAACATATACTCATCAACCTCTGTCGAGGAGCAACAAACATTTCCACATTTCATGACTATATCAACATTTTGAACAATAACTTCAAGACAACTAGTTCTCATATACCATGGAGTTCCTTATGTCAACATTTGTCACAATATTGGTCCAAATATCAATTTCATAATATCACCACATTTTCTCAAAAAAAAATTCCCAAATTTCTAGGGTTTCCATAAACTAAGTTTCCTCCTCATTTTGAAATAAATTATTTCAAGAAACACTTCTTTACAACAATATAACTCAAAACCTCAAGGATTTTTAGAAAACATCTTGGAAACCCACTTTGAAAATCATTCACAACACATGAGTTGAACCAAGTTCAATCGCCACAAGAAAGAGTTCCCAATAACAACATACTTTTGTAAAAATGTATATATAACTCAAAGAAAAATCCTAACCTCAAGTTCTTGAAGGAAAAAGAGAAAAAGCCCCAAAATCAATGGTGTCGAAACCCGATCTCCACCACACACCATAGCCCTTGAAGAGTTCTCCAACTTTGATGAAGGAGCTATGGGCAAAACTCTAATGGATTTGAAGAAATCAAAGGCTTGATCTAGTTTGGTGTAGGTAAATGTAAGAGAAGGATGAGAAATGGGTTTTTAGAGAGAGAGATATATACAAAAGTGATATACACACAGCCCAAGAAGAAGAAAAGGAGGAAATTTTCAGATTCAGCGGACTCCCGCCATGTCCCCCTTTTCCCACACGTGCAGCACACACTCCCCGCACGTGCGGCACTCACCCCCACATGTGCAATTAAAGCAGCCTCTACACAAACATGGAAACAATGGTGCACTTTACAAAAATGCTATGTATTCTTAAATTTTCATTGAAATAATGTCTAAAGTTTTAATATATGGTGTGAATTTAAACTTGTTATAGTGTGAATCATCATCAAAACATCCTACTCTATTACAATTTAAATTATTAATATTTATCTTATAGAAATTCCGACTAGACGGCATTAGTGTTTAGATTTATTTTGATTAATAGTGTATCTCATTTTGTTCGTGTCCCCTTAAGAAGAAATACAAATACTACCTAATGAGCCATTGCATTGTTTTGGAAAATATATGTTTGTTTCTAACACTACTAAAATTATATTACTTATGCTCAATTAAAAAAAAAAAAAAAATTAGTCAGTTAATCAAAACTGTTATATCTTAGTAGAAAGGTCAGTACTCTTATTTCTATTTAAGTTGCGTTGAGTTGGAAGTATAATAGAAAATAATAGAACATTGGAGAGTCATTGGCAATTCACACTTAGCAATGATGATAGATTTTAGAAGCAGAACACAAACTGATTTTTTTTTATTTTTTTATTTGGAGTATTTATTTCCTAATATGTGTCAAGCCCCATATTTTATTACTCGAATAACACTACAAATATTCATTAATCAAGTTCATTTACAAATGACAATTCATCATTTGATGAAATGATGAATAAATAAGTATATATGTTCTCTCTCATTACACAACAGTGTCATTTACATACAAATAAAAGAAATACCCTGAGGCTTATAATAAATAAAAGAGCATTGCCCTTTACAAAGTATAGAACTCAACTAAAAACACAATTAAAAAAAACACTACGGCTCATTACCACTTTATAACCATGCCAAGTTGTTTGATCCTCAAATCCGAAGACATTCCCTGTACACATGTACAGGTACGGGGTGAGCAACCACTAGCTTACCAAACAATCTCATATGATAACATTAGAAGATATGCGGGTACAAAGATACTCATATATATACATGAAATCATATCATGTCAAAAACCATATGATCCTATTACATAATCTCTTAAATCCAATTTATTTTAATTAACCACAACTAGTTAACTTAAATAAATAAGCATGCCTCAATAGCAACATGACCTCTCTCTCAATTTATTCAATTACCACATTGTCAATTGAATCAAATAATTAAACAATTCATATTAACATTTAACAAAGCATCAAATACATTTTGTACAATCTTATGAGATGAATGCATATGCCATGTCATGCTCAAAATATTTTTCTCATCTTTTGAAAATTTTATGCACAATGCCAATTTAAAAACACATTAATCCAACAATTTCAATATAATTTCAAGGTGGTAAATACAACTCAGGTAATTCCTAGCCTGGTGTCTGCAAGTAGGCATATCGAGCACTACCAAATCCCCCACTTTACAGGTCTCTCACCGGAAGGCACGCGGCACCTCCTCCGTGTGTGTTTTTGGTCTTTCACCATGGACACTTAAGCCAACTTAACCAATACCAACTACAGCTCCTATTCGAACTTACCAACATATTTACCCAAAACAAAACAATAGATCTTGTTTCACAAAACAATTTCTCTTTTAAAACCACAACCTTCCAATGCAAGATTAAAATTCAATTTCAATGGTGGTTCGATAAAATGATAATGCAAAATGTACAATCATTCATATGATTCCATTTTCAATTTCCTCCGCACAATTCTCCATTGTGATCAATTTCTATATCTCTATCAATGTAATATCATGATACAATCCCAAGAGATAACATAATAATGTCAACGTTCATGTATTTACCGCATGTAAATCAACAACTTCCAACTTAGTTTTTTCAAGACAATTCGACAATATTCTTTATACACAACAAACTTCCAAAATCAAACATTTTCTTACCTTTCCAAGGATCTACTCATTTAAATACCATCATGGTAATTCTCTACCGATTACCAAAGCCAAAATTTCTAAACAATAGGTTCATCAATTTCTAACTCACATACTTTTTCAATGAAATGTAATCACAATCTTTCCAAAATTCATCACCATC
>JAPPVO010001974.1:0-26273 GCA_030407325.1 Camellia japonica | reverse complement strand
GAATTGTGAATTGTTTTTGTTCTCAATTAACGATATTGTGATTGTTGGGATTATTGTTACTATAGTATTCGTTTTCTTTTGGGTTTGTTGGAATCATTGTTTACAGGAATCAGGTAATTTCAGAGACGAAATTCTTTAAGGGGGTAGATTGTAACAATCTATTCTAGGTGACTGCTTGAGCGGTGAATCTGTCGCTCAAGTGGAGATGTGAGGCCTTAGTATCTTGCTTGTTTGCAGGCGGGATCGCTTGAGCGGTAATGTGGTCGCTCAAGTGTAGAAATGAGACTTCTAGTACTTTCATTGTAGCTCTACAAAACTTCTGACACCTTGTGTTAACCGCTCGAGCGGTCTATTCAGGACAACACATTTAAAAGTCAATCTAAACACTTTTTTTCTCACTTTTTCCATACATTTTCTCTCTCTTTCACCCATTTTCGAAACCCTAGCCCTAAAACACTTGATTCCTCTTGATTTTTACCAAGATTCTTGATTCCCCTAGATCTTCCTAAGGGGTTGGAGAACAAGCTTTATGCAAAGGATCTACTGATTGTTTCGTGTTATTTTGGAGCTTAGAGTTGGGTCTTCAACTTCTTCTCTTCAATCTTGAGGTAGGGGTACTTTTAACTCATTATATCTTTGATTTGGGGTATACATATGTGGTATTTTCATTATACTTATATGTATCAAGATGTATGTAGATTATGCATTATCAATTGGGTTTGATAAATTAAAAAAAAAAAAAAAGTAGGGGGGAGGGGGCCATCTTTTATGAGTTTCTTGAAGAGTTTATGTTTTGTGTTGATGATTGTGATATGGGTGATGAGCATTGACCTTTAAATGCCTTAAAAAAGGAAAAACCCAGTTTTCTTAAAACCCTATTTTTCAAAAAATTTTCAATAAAATGAGATTTGGTTCAATTGACTTTCTAATCTTGAAATTGGACGTATTGACTTGATTATGGTGCTGGGAGATGAAATTTTGGGAACCTCTTAACATAAAACCTTGAGATGATGAGGAGTATGACTTGGAGAATCACTTTAATTGGGAATGATTAGGTTGTTGGATTGTTGAGAATTGAAACTACCTTAGGAAAATTGAGATTTGTAAACTCATGCATCATATGCATTCATTAATTATATTTCGTGGCTTGAAATTGTTAATGATTGGAAAGTGTTGGAAGGGGATAAATAGTGTATGAGTCCGAGTTCTGAGTCGGGCCTTGGTTTGAGTCATATAATGTATATTGGTACTTGTGCGGGGAGTTAAGGTGTCCAATTGCTCTGTCTTATGCATATCTTTGAACGAATGTGAAAAATGTTTTAGGGTGTCCATGAGCCTACCATTTTTAGAGTCTGCGAATGTGGAAAACATGATTTTGGGTGTCCATGAGCCTACCATTTCTAGAGTCGGCTAATGTGGAAGGGTAAGGTCTTTGGTGCCCAACGCCTCGCCGTTTTTGGAGTCAGTAAATGTGGGATTATTTTTTTTCTCTCTCTCTCTATATATATATATACATGTACTTGTGGTATACAGGTCTTGTATCTGGACATCATAGCATAGTTATAGCCCATGATAGGGATAAGAATTTAATTTGGTCTCATGGTTCTACAAAGGTACGGACATGGATTTTTCTCACCTCTTGCATAGTATGATCATATGTATTTCAATTAATTATCTAATTTGTTAATGGTATTTCCTATTGGGCGATTGTTCACCCTAAAACTAACAACCTTTCAGGGGATGATATGGATTTGCTGCCTAAGTGATTAGCATCGAGATTTATTTTTGGATGGGAGCGTAGGCACTTTTTGTGTGCTATGTGTTGAAGCGTCGAGCTATTCTTTTGTGATGGAGACTATATTCTAATTTTTTGTGGTGTGTTTGTGTGTGTGTGTATCCAAGGGCATCCCTTAAGAAGATGTTTGCCTGAGGGCATTTATATTTTGTATTATCTCTTATCTATTGAACTGTTGTTATTATTTGGAGAATGTAATCATAAAATGATGTAATCACATGAATAGTTCAAGGGGAAATAGATATTTAATGCTTTAACTTAATACCATTAGTTATAATGCTATTAGATTAACATGGGGATCGATGATGAAATATCGGGGCGTGACAGACGCCGAAGCACTTTGACTAATGGCATACTTGTTCTTGGGTTTCTGAAACTTTAACTGGTCTCTCTTCATAAGATGCATCCTTATCAATCTCAATATCTATTCAATCTAACAGATGGAAAGGGTTGGGCTCGTACTTACGAAGCATTTACACATGGAATACGTCGTGTACTCTAAAGAGTTATGGTGCTAAAGCAAGACAATATGCAACTTCTCCTATCCATTCTATGATAACAAAAGGACTGATAAATCATGGAGATAACTTTCCTCTTCGACCAAACCTTGTCAATCCCTCCTAGGCGAAATTTTTAGAAATACATGATCTTCTACTTCAAAGAACAATGGTCTTTGCCTCCGATCGGCATAATTTTTCTGACGGCTTTGAGCCGTGACTAATCTCTTCCAAATGAGAGCCAACTTTCTTGGTGGTCTCGCAAACTAATTCAGGCCCAAGCATAGGTGAATCCCTTATCTCAGCACAACAAACCGGTGACCTATAAGGATGCCCGTAAAGAGCTTCAAAAGATTCCATGTCAATGCTAGCTTGATAGCTGTAATTATAGGCAAACTCGGCTAATGGTAAATGCTTCTCCCAAGACCCTTTGAAGTCTAACACACAAGCCCTTAACATGTCTTCCAAAATTAGAATGGTGCGCTCGGATGGTCCATTAGTTTGAGGGTGGTAGGCCAAATCTTTCTGTGGTCCCACACATGCATGATTTCGGTGTTCTCTGTCGCAGCAAGCAGATACAGTGCATCTCAAGGAATCTCCAGGTTGCCAGCAACATCTGTCTTGGAGAGCTCGTTTTCAAAGCATATCAAGTGTGTACATTATAACATATATATCCCTCATCCATTCTCCTCCTTGAGTTGAGACCTAAAACAAAAAACACAAAAAAAAAATTACAGATATCAATTCAAATGTGTACGTATAACATATATACACACACACACACAATTCAAGAGTATTAGAAACACAAATCACTCTTACGAGGACTTCGAAACTTTTTAGAGTAAGAGTGAGGTAATTTTGACATTCCTTTTTGTCAACTTAATCAAACACTTGAAACTTTTCTGTTTTATGTCCCTCTCAAACTAAAACTTAAGATTAGTTTGGTTTGTCTCTTCCATGTCACTCTCAAACTTAAGATTGGTTTGGTTTTAGATTTTTGGCTAAAAAAACATAAAAAGACAAAATTGGCTACATAAGTTAACAAGATAAAATGTCACATCCAAACCATAATCATTATACTTTTTCTCTCACAAAAATCAAAAAAGTCAAAAAAGCCAAACCAAATGAGGCTAAAAAAGTCCAATTAAAAAAGTTCTAACACAAAAAACCCAATTAAAAAAGCTAATGCCAAACGAAGACTTAATTAAAAACAATTATACGTGAATTTTTCGTCTCTTCTATGACGTCACTCTTAACTTAATCTGAATTTTTTCTCTCTTCTATGTCACTCTCAAAGTTAGGGTTGTTTGGAATGATCCAAAAAAACATATTTTTTGTCTTTTTACAAAAAAATATACAGAAAACTAGAGGTGTTATTACTCAAAAAAGATAAAAAGATAATGAGTATGCTATTTTAGTGTACCCCAAACAAGCTCTTAATTAAAAAATACTTTATTAAAACTAATATCTATTTGAAATTTTGGTCTCTTCTATATGTCACTCTCAACTCTATCTGAATTATTTCTCTTCTATCATATATGTCGACACTCTCAAACTTAATTAAAAATAATTTTGTTCTCCTTTTTTTTTGCGTAAATGAGCCGCCATCGCCATCTAGTTGATTTTCAACTAGCAAAAACAGATCAGTGTTTCTACTGTCAAACGAAGAATTGCTACCAATTTGTAACGAATTCAAGGTAATACGACCGAATCAGGATCCCCTCCTTGCATTTCCTACTTGCAGGGCCATTCGGCCCACTTTTAGGCCCAATTTTGATAATCCAAACCGTTCATATTTTAAGATTTGTTCAGTATATCATACCTGTAAAAAATCAAGTAGATCGAATATCAGAAAGCATGTGTTTAGAAAACTCGAACTAAAAACTATTTTTTTAAAGAATTTAATAAACAGTTTTCCGAACACATGCTTTCTGATATCCAATCAACTTGATTTTTTACAGGTATGATATACTGAACAAATCTTAAAAAATGAACGGTTCGGATTATCAAAATTGAGCCTAAAAGTGAGCCCAATGGCCCTGCAAGTAGGAAATGCAAGGAGGGGATCTTGATTCAATAGGACCTCCCTCACAAGCTCCAAACAAAAAAAGAAATTGACTTTTGAAAAAAAAGGCCTCCTCACGTTCCATTCTTATAGTAAGACGTATATCTCAATCAGTTTCACGATTTAATTTAATTTAATTTTTTTACCTTACAAAATTTATTAGAAGAGTAATGCTCTAGGAAGCACGGATACGGATACGGATACGGGATACGAGTACGATACGATACAGATACGGTGATATGACAAAATTTGAAAAAGTAGGATACGGGTACGGCGGGGATACATTCATAAAAAATATTATTTTACAATTTTTAGTAATGTAGCACACATAAAAATAAAACTTCAACAATTAATGTAGCATCACCCATAACAACCATAATGCAATTCAAATTAAGGGGGGTGGGAGGGGAATTTACAAAGTTCATTTATTTATTAATAAGTTTATTTATTTATTTATTTGTTTATAAGAAATTAATTTATGGTGTTTAGTTGCAATTGTAAATTTTAATTTATTTGATTTTTCAGGTAATACATACAGAGTGTATTATTTTATTTTATTTTACCTTATTTGATTTATTTTATTTTATCATACAGGGAATACATACAAAGTTCATTTATTTTATTTTATTCTATCTTATTTTATTTTATTTTATTTTACAGAGTATACATACAAAAAAAACAAAAACAAAATTACAGATATCAATTCAAATGTGTACGTATAACATATATATACACACACACACAATTCAAGAGTATTAGAAACACAAATCACTCTTACGAGGACTTCGAAACTTCTTAGTGTAAGAGTGAGGTAATTTTGACATTCCTTTTTGTCAACTTAATCAAACACTTGAAACTTTTCTGTTTTATGTCCCTCTCAAACTAAAACTTAAGATTGGTTTGGTTTGTCTCTTCCATGTCACTCTCAAACTTAAGATTGGTTTGGTTTTAGATTTTTGGCTAAAAAAACATAAAAAGACAAAATTGGCTACATAAGTTAATAAGATAAAATGTCACATCAAAACCATAATCATTATACTTTTTCTCTTACAAAAATAAAAGAAGTCAAAAAAGCCAAACCAAATGAGGCTAAAAAAGTCCAGCTAAAAAACTTCTAACACAAAAAAACCAATTAAAAAAGCTAATGCCAAACGAAGACTTAATTAAAAACAATTATACGTGAATTTTTCGTCTCTTCTATGACGTCACTCTTAACTTAATCTGAATTTTTTCTCTCTTCTATGTCACTCTCAAAGTTAGGGTTGTTTGGAATGATCTAAAAAAATATATTTTTTATCTTTTTACGAAAAAATATACAGAAAACTAGAGGTGTTATTACTCAAAAAAGATAAAAAGATAATGAGTATGCTATTTTAGTGTACCCCAAACAAGCTCTTAATTAAAAAATACTTCATTAAAACTAATATCTATTTGAAATTTTGGTCTCTTCTATATGTCACTCTCAACTCTATCTGAATTATTTCTCTTCTATCATATATGTCGACACTCTCAAACTTAATTAAAAATAATTTTGTTCTCCTTTTTTTTTGCGTAAATGAGCCGCCATCGCCATCTAGTTGATTTTCAACTAGCAAAAACAGATTAATGTTTTTACTGTCAAACGAAGAATTGCTACCAATTTGTAACGAATTCAAGGTAATACGACCGAATCAGGATCCCCTCCTTGCATTTCCTACGCTCAATTTTGATAATCCGAACCGTTCATATTTTAAGATTTGTTCAGTATATCATACCTGTAAAAAATCAAGTAGATCGGATATCAGAAAGCATGTGTTTGGAAAACTCGAACTAAAAACTATTTTTTTAAAGAATTTAATAAACAATTTTCCGAACACATGCTTTCTGATATCCGATCAACTTGATTTTTTACAGGTATGATATACTGAACAAATCTTAAAATATGAACGGTTTGGATTATCAAAATTGAGCCTAAAAGTGGGCCCAATGGCCCTGCAAGTAGGAAATGCAAGGAGGGGATCTTGATTCAATAGGACCTCCCTCACAAGCTCCAAACAAAAAAGGAAATTGACTTTTGAAAAAAAAGGCCTCCTCATGTTCCATTCTTATAGTAAGATGTATATCTCAATCAGTTTCACGATTTAATTTAATTTAATTTTTTTACCTTACAAAATTTATTAGAAGAGTAATGCTCTAGGCAGCACGGATACGGATACGAGATACGGGTACGATACGATACGGATACGGCGATACGACAAAATTTGAAAAAGTAGGATACGGGTACGGCAGGGATACATTCATAAAAAATATTATTTTTACATTTTTAGTAATGTAGCGTACATAAAAATAAAACTTCAACAATTAATGTTGCATCACCCATAACAACCATAATGCAATTCAAATTAAGGGGAGGGGGCGAAATTTACAAAGTTCATTTATTTATTAATAAGTTTATTTATTTATTTATTTGCTTATAAGAAATTAATTTATGGTGTTTAGTTGCAATTGTAAATTTTAATTTATTTGATTTTTCAGGTAATACATACAGAGTGCATTATTTTATTTTATTTTACCTTATTTGATTTATTTTATTTTATCATACAGGTAATACATACAAAGTTCATTTATTTTATTTTATTTTATCTTATTTTATTTATTTTATTTTACAGAGTATACATACAAAAAAAAACAAAAACAAAAACAAAAACAAAAAAAAAAATGTGACAGATGAAAGAGAGAGTGAGAGATGATATATAAAGGGAGATGGAGAGATCGACCGAGAGGGGGAGGAGATGAGATCGAGCGATCTGTCTATCTCCAGACCAGAGAGATCAAGCGAGAGGGAGAGGGAGAGAGAGAGAGAGAGAGAGAGAGAGAGGAACCTGATCGACGAACCTGAGCGAGAGACGACGATGAACTCCTCTCCTCCTTTGTTGCTGCTATTCAACCTAGGTAGGGTTTGGTTGATTGATTTTTTTTGTTTTATTTTACCTTACTTTTGATATTTTATACTTTCACCCCCATTATAAGTTTTTGAAATTATTTTTTTGCCTCACCGTATCCCAAAAGTATCCCAACCGTATTCTCGCGTATCCCAAACGTATCCAAAATTCAAAAAAAAATTTAAAAAAGGATACTTTTTTGCCGTATCTGATACGTATCCCGCCGTATCGGGCGCGTATCCGTATCCAATACGCGTACGGAGGCCATTTCAGAGTATCCGTGCTTCATAGGTAATGCTATGCATAATTTAATTTTTAATTCTTTTTTCACTACTAGACACTAAGTAATAAGCCCACATTATATATGCATATGGGTTTTATCCAGTGGCAAAGCTAGAAATTTCAAACTAAAGTTAATCTAATGAACAAGGGCGACGCTACCCTTTGCTTAGGGATGTCACCTGAATCCCCTCAATGATTTTTTATTTTATTTTATTTATTATTACATAGATATTAAATTTTATGACAAAAGTCAACAACTGAACCCACTAAATTATAATTTTGAACCCACACTTCTCATATCCGTTACTTTTTGAACCATCAAATGAAAAGTTTTTACTTTTTGATTTTTTTTTTTTCATGATATGTCTACTTTTTGTTTAAATATTTTACATGTAAAACAGTTTATTTTGTAGTCTGGTTTTGGGAGATCAATGAATGAATGATTATTTGATTATATATATTAAGAATGATGTATTTAATAATATTGATAATGAGTTTATTATGCGATGATTTCAAAATATGAATTCTCGTCGTTGTTAATTGTAAAAGCTAATATATTAACATGTCTTTTTGTTTAAAGAGTAGTATCAATATATTGACATTCCTTTTGTTTATAATTTGAGAATTTGAATTAATTTGTTGATTTTTTAAAATAGGTGACATATATGATTAAAGTGAATTTTTTATATATATGTCATTTAAATTTTTGATTGACACCACTGACAATAATTCCTGAAATCACCACTACTAATGAATGCACATAAGTTGAGTTAATTCATTTTAATGCCTAACTTAAAATTGAATCAAAGACTAGATATAGAACCAATCATACCAAACAATATTGACCAATGAGATATTGGGATTCATCATAAAAGATGTAGTTTAATTCAAATTGAACTGCATATGTTTTATGTAACACCCTCAAAATATAAGAACTCGACTTATCAGATATAACCCATATTCAATACCCCTTTCCAGTGATTAGAGAAATATACTCATTGAACCAATATGTTAATTCAACATTCATTCAATTATAATCATAACCCCATCTCCTTATATTTCCATCCAATATTCCAATATAACATTACATGCATTAATAAATTCACAACTCTACAAGCTTGAATCTATAACATATAATTTATAAGAGATAATTCTAAATTAAATACAAATATATTCCTTAAAGGCTACACATTCCAAAGGACTTGTCCAATTACATCAAAAGTGGGTCTCAACCCAGTACGTGTTAGCCCTTGGTTTTACAAAAGATATAAACAAAGGCCTCGTTTGGCAACCTTTAGTTTTAGCCAAAATGTCACTATAAATTGTCACATCACTCTTTTTACTTTTCTGCATATCTTTTCGTAAAAAGTCAAAAGGTTACTAAAATAGCCTATTCCCAAATGAGTCCAAAATCGAGCTTCACACTCCAAAATCTTCTACGCTTTCATCATGGTGGAGGCATACCATCAACACCTAAAAATGATTTTCTATATAAAAATGAGTATATAACCCAGCAAAGATAATCTTAATGAAATGCATGAAGTTAACAATATCACACTATAATAAATGACACTTTTGGCAACTAAATTTTTAGTTGCCAAAAGTCAGTTTTTAGTCGCTGAAATTTTTTTGTGACTAAAATTTTTGGTTGCTAGATTAGTCGTTGAATAATTGTCGAGAAAGGTAATTGGTGACTGAAAAAATTTAATCGCCGAAAGTTCTCAATTGCTGACTAATTTTTTAGTCACCAAAAGCTTTAAGAAAAAATAATTTAATATCGCATTTTCAGCGACAAACATTTAGTCGCCAAAAACTGAAATTATTTAAGACGGTTAAAGTTTTAGTCGCCAATTTTTTTTTTTTTTTGGTTCATCTTTTTTTTTTAACTACTAAATGTTTTAGTTGCCTAAAATATGATTTTCTTAAAGTCTGATTTTCTTTTTCTTTTTTTTTTCTTTTTTGGCTACTAAAATTTTAGTTGCCAAATTTTTTTTTTTCATTTTTTTTTTTGTTTTAGCCACTAAAGTCTTAGTTGCCTAAAGTCTACTTTTTTATGACTACTAATATTTAGTCCCCAAAAAAAAAAAAAAATCATTTTATTATTTTTTAACTACTAACTATTTAGTCACTAAAAATATTTACTTCTTTTTTGGCTACCAATTATTTAGTCACCAAATACATGATTTTATATTTTTTAAAAAGAATTAATTTGTCCACAACCTATATGTATTTCTTGCAACCTGTACCATGTATATAAACAAAACAATACATATATTTTCAACCATTCCACAATTTCCATCCATTTCACTTCCAACCATCCAAAAAAGAATAATTTTTAATGTCAAATTCCATACAAACTAAGTATATTCTAACCTAAAATAATAATTCCATGCAAAACAAAGAATCATACAAAAACCATGTCCTCTGATTTCTCCTTTTGGCAATCTCCTCTTCTATACCATAGACTTTGGCTCTTCCCAAAAAATACATAAGCCATGCCCACAAACAAGAATAACACCACCAAGATTAAACATATCAATTTAACCTAAAAATCAATTGCGTAGAAATAATATAAAAATTTGAAATGATGCAAAATACTCAAATTGAGGTCATTGTTTGACCAAGAATGCTTAAACTATAACTTGTACACGAAATTCTATAGAGGCAAGGGATGAAAGTAGAGATGAAAAGAAAAGTGATGATCTTCAAATGTAACACATCTCTTCATGGCAAGGCATGTTGAGTATCCAAATCATTGACAAGGCTACGGAAAGGTGTTGAATGGGACTCAGTAGTTGTGTTTCAGAATTTTACTTGGTTCTAATTCTCAGTCAAGATTCAAATTACTTTTGTCATTCATAATTGGGCAGAAATGAGGTTGTTTTTATACATTGTAAACAAAATGAGCTCACACAAAAACAAAATACTATGATGAAGCACAATAATTAGAATTCTCAGCCACTTGAAATATGTAATTTAGCAAGCAACCAGAGGAGTGTGACATATATAAATTAGCATGACTGATACAAAAAAAGTGAGATAGAAATACCAAACCTCCTTAAAAAGAACAGCCTCAGACTCTTCTGGGCTCAGTTCTACAAGGGAACAAAGACTTTGAAGTTAATACTCATTCATCATGGATGATCCATAATTCTATCAATAACAAAGTTTTAATGAATTCTCAAATTTTGAGATTGCCTAATAACATAATAGGATGGAACAAAAATAGAAATCAGGGCATTCTGCAAGTGAAGCATCCAGTAATATACCTATTATCACACAAAACAATCAAAAAAATTATTCAAGCTTGCTCAAAGTAGTTTTAGCAATGTCTAGATTAGCAAGAACGTGCCCTGAAATAATGAAAGACTTGCAAGTTAAAGAAACACATTCATGTCTAGATCAAGAGCCAAAAAGAGTGAAACAAAAAGAACTATTATATGATATCACCAAGAGTGAAGCAAAACTACGAAAAAATACAAGCTTGTAATAAAACAACTTTTTGGCAGGGACATTTTCTTATCCGTTTGAGGTGATTGTTAAAACAAATCATACCAGTAGCTTGTTCTAACATTTTTTACAATGAAAATCTCTTAACCGAGTGTTATACCTTGCAAAACTTAATTGTAATAGTACTTTTCGGGAATAATTTCCAAAAGATAAGCTATAGCTTATAGTTTATACAAACAACCATATATACTAAAGGCCAACCAGTAGTGGTTTTAAATAGAAACTAGAAACTGCGAGGGAGTTTAACAATTAAAGCAGGTATTAGCCATCAAGCACATCAACAACATGCATAAGGGAAACCTGAACCAGATAGTCGAACTGCATTTGCACGCCACTGTTGTGCCAATGCAAGCACAATGGCATTCTCAACCTTGGAAAGAGCAACCATAGAACATGTAAGTAGGTATAGTGACAATTCCAACAAAGAAATACTATAGTATCATAAACATAACTAAAAATCAAGTAGCCTGGTTTGAAGAACCAAAATTATTGAAGAGCACGAAGAGCGAAGGATAAAAGTGAAACAAAATTTGATCTTATACTTCAAAAGGAAACCTTCAATGATGCAAGTTCCTTCAAGCCCATTTCAACTGAAAGCATACTCTCTATATTTCCTTCTCTAGTTACACATCCGATCATTAAGAGCAATTACCTGAATAAGAATGATGTGATGAGAAGAGGAAGATATAATGATACATTGGTAGTTTGACCATATCCAAGCTTAACTATAGCAGATTTATTAATAACTTTTAGGCACTAGATTGTTAATACTAGTAGTTCAAAGTGCTTTAGAGCAAGACTTTGAATAACCTAAAGCATAGCACAACCATCAGACTTGTCAATATCAAATTCATAATATTCTGGATCTGTTCCTGTTGGTCCTCCAAAGGCTAACCTTACAATTCAAATCACAATCAATCAACATCACAAAGATTATGAGACATACAAGGACCTTTGAAAATGTTTAATCGTAGAGAAAATCAAATTCAAATCTAACTTGTAATGAAAAGCACTATACATATTGAAATTGTAATCAACACATACAAATTATAATAAAATCAAAACATACATTCATGTTTTATACTGTATTGAAATCAAAAAGTTTAGCAGAACAAAAATTATAGTTGATTCTTTGCAAATTATACCTGAATCGAAAGAAGAATGAAAGAGAGAAGGGGAAAACCTTGGCCCAAATCCACTGCTCTTAGAGAATCTATCAATAAAACAAGGTTGTTGTTCTTTGTCACTTTCATGCTGGTTGAAGGGGAAAACCGTGGCCCAAATCCACTGCTTTCCAAAACACTCTAAGAGAATCTCTCTCTCTCTCAAAAAAAAAAAAAAAAAAAACTCTAAATTTAAGTAAACTTCCAGAAAGCAAGAGATTTTTATAGATCTAAATCTCCAACCTTAATATTCAAACAAATCGACGTCGGAGAAGAGTCGATGATCACTGATTACATAGAAGATGATATTTGTGATGGATGAAAATCAACATGCAAGAGAAAGGATTCGGAAATAAACGTCCAACATGTAATGATTTTACTTTCGAATAAGTGTTTTTCGGAGAGTGTTTTGGAAATAAACTAAAGCGAGGATGATTTGGTATATGCGAGTCTGTGTCTCTCTCTATATAGAGGGCTATTATAGTCACTTCACCTTATATTTTAATGGAGAAAGGTGTTTCGTAGGATACAATTAGCTTGTGTCATTTTTACATAAAAATGTTCGGTCAAGGGAGTTTTGGCCAAAACCCCCAAGAAAATAAGACATGATAGAAAAATTTGAATCACTAATCTCCTAGTGAAGTGCATGAATTCTGGCGTATGATAAAAAAAAAAAAAAAGTTTAATGAAACTTTTTAATTCCACCTCTATGTATAAGAAAGTACTATTCCCTCTAAGGTACGATTTGGGTATTTATTAAATACTTTTGGGGTATGATAAAGATTAGGGTAACTTACACTAGTATCTCTGTACTTTACATCCAATCTTGCTTTGCCCCTCAACTTTTAAAAGTGACAATTAATCCCTCATACTTCAAATCAGGGTCCAATCCCCTCCATTTGTTTACCTGCAATAATGAACCAGATGGAAATGAGATTCACATGACCTTAGTTAAGTAGAATCTTAAAAAATTCATTAAAGAACCCTCCCCACCCCCCACCCCCTCCCCCCAAAATAAATAAATAAATAAATAAAACGAACTATTTTTGACTTTTCAATTTTAAAAATTTATTTTACTTTTTTATTTCATCTAGTTAAGTAGAATCTAAAAGTAACTTTTTGATTTTTTATTTTTTTAAAAAATTTTACTAAATATAATAATTAAAAAAAAAATTCAACAAAAAAAGTCAGTAAAATAATCAACCCCAAAAACCTAATAGCATCCCACTCACTCTAGTGAATATCAAGTGATTTACTATATTACCCTTGAAGGTGGTCATGTGAGTATCATTTCCATCTAGTTTATTAACGTAGGTTAATAAAGGAGGTGAATTTCCCTAAAGGTGTTGCTAATGTGTCTTTCAATTTGGCTAATTGGGCTCCTCATTTGGGGAATTTTTTGAAGCTCAACTATGATGTGGCTGTTCAGAAAAACTCTTCTCAAGGTGCAATTGATGTTCTTTTACGAAATGCTCATGAAAATCTCATTGATGGAATAGCCAAGCATGTGGCTATTTCATTTGATCTACAAGGTAAAGCACTTGCTATTTGACTGGCTTGCCATGTGGCATAGGTGCATAACCTTTCGAACATTGAGATTGAAGGTGACAACAAGTTAGTCATACACCTCTGTGTATCTGAAACTATTCCCCCTTGGGAGTGCAATGTTGTCCATGATATCAGACACTTGGCAAGGCAAGGAAATTTGTTATTCAGGTGGAGTCCTCGATCGACAAATAAGGCAGCTTATTGGATAACCCAATCTCTTATGTGAGGTGATTTACTATTTTCTTAGGTGTCTAGTGAGGGCTTTGTCTTTGTAATTGTTTGTTTGGTCTTCTTAGTTTAAAATTTAAAATAAAAAAATTAAAAATTAAAAATTAAAAAAAAAAAAGGCTTGATTGGAAGTATGAGGGTTTAAGTGTCACTTTTTAAAGGTTAGGGGCCAAAGTGGAATTGAGTGTAAAGTGCAAGGGTACCAAGTGTAATTTTTCCTAAAAATTAAAAAGGAAAATTTGAGTGTGTGTGTCGTATACCCAATACATATGCAGAACTACAAAGTATTAAAACCTGATATGGATAGATATTTGTGGATGTAGTTCATAGAGTAAATAATAGTTAGTGGTGACGTAATTCCTAGAGGGCGCGCTGAAGAGCTTCTCTCTCTAAGTGATTTCCGATGCCTCTTTGACGACTTTATGGCACGTCTCTGTCGAGCTCCGAAAACACTTTCAAAGTGTAGATCTGGATATTTTTTTATGTTTAGAAAGAAGGCTTTGAGAGTTTCTCTCCCGATTTTTTAATTTTCTGCACCTACAATGGTTTCCTCTTCTCTCAATCTTCCTTCCATACTGTTGTGAGCTTTCTTCTACTTCAATTCTGGCTCTTGGCGGTGACCGCAGTACAACGATTGTAACAGTGGAGTTGAGTAGCGACAATAGAGGTGATGTCGACAACAATGGCAACGACATCTTTGATGTAGATCTTGATTTTCCAAACCACATTTTTGAGATTAGTGGTTTTCCTTGAATTGTACTTGTGTTTTTTGACGGCTTTGTAATTTGCTATTTGTAATTCTTGTTAGGTTGTTTATTAGGCTCTTTAAGGTCTTATCGTTTTTATTTTTATTTTAATATAATTGCTTTGCATGTTTTTTCAAAAGAAAAAAATAGTTAATGGTTAAATGATAATCAAGGCTAACTAGCTATTCAATTTATAGTGAGTCTAGTAGTGACCATTATTAGCATCTTCAATGAATATTGCACAAGATCATAAAATGAACGGCATGTGCTAAAATTAACCAATCTAGGCTTGCAATAGATGGGCAGCCCAAGCAGTCCAAGCACTGAAATCATGGGAAGCCCAATATATGATAAATGGAGATGTCTAGGCCCATCTTCTCAATCCTGAGCCTGGATTCTGAAACCTGGGCTGTGTTGGTCCATTAATTTGAATAACGGTTTGAAAAAAAAAAAAAAGATATGTAAAATATAATTATAATTTAGGAGATTTTTTTTTAAAGTCCTTGATATTAAAATTTTATAAGACATATTTTCATTGTAGTTAAGGTCCCTCAACATTTTATATAGAGAAAATTTGACTCAGAGAAATTCTACTTAACTCAGAGAAATTTCGCCCCGACTCAGAGAAATCTAAATTTTCAAAGAGAAATTTCTCTGATTTCACATAGAAATTTTAAAATTTTTCTGCGATCATACTATAGAGATTTAATTTCTCTAGAGTTGAGGTTAAAATTTCTTTGAGTTGGGTGAAATTTTTCTGATTTCACACAGAAATTTCTCTGAAATCATACTAGAGAAATTTTGAAAATTTTCTAAGTCGGGTGAAATTTATCTGAGTCAAGCAAAATTTCTCTAAGTCGAATTTTTTTATATGAAAATGTTAAGGGACCTTAGCTAATAAAAGAAAATATCTTAGACCTCTCCTACTACACAAAGTTAAAGATGAATGTTTCACTAATTTTTCCTATATTTTATTTACATTTAACTAACTTTTTTTATTTTTATTTTTCAAATCTTTATTCAAATAGATCAACCAAACACAATGCCAATTAGGGGTGGGCAACGGTTTATTTGATCCATACAACCCGCCCAAACCGACCCTACCCACACATATAAATAGGGCGGGTGCGGGTTTATTTTTCCATCCAAAATTGGGTTCGAGTCAGACTCGACCCTACCCGCATAGATCCGTATTCGCACGCAAATTATGTTTAAAATTAAAAAAAAAATTCCCCAATCCTAGATTTTTTTTTATAACAAAACCCCACTCCCAGATTGATCCCAAAAAAATCCTCTCTTTGGTCCTCATCTCTCTCTCATCTCGCCATTATCTTTCTTTCTCTCTCTCATCTCACCTATCTTTCTCTTCTTTCCTCCCCGTCGCTGTCACCACCACCATCTCTCGCCTCCTTACTTGCGGTCTCTCTACTCCCCTTCGCCATCTCTCTCATCTCCTCTCGCAGTGACGCTGTTGTCTCTCGTTGATCAACCCCTGCTCCATCACCGCTCCACCATCTCTCACACATCAACCCAGCCATGCCGTTGTTTGCTCGCCACTGTCCTCTCATTTTCTCCCTACCGCCATCGCTAATCACAAACCAGATTTGGAGATTTCCAGATCTGGAAGATGTAGAAACTGCACACACACACACACACACACACACAAAAGTGTTTCATTGCATAAAGTATGAGTCCCAGATTTGAAATCCCCCATCTTCATCTATCTATGGTTTGCTTATTGTGGGTTTGCTTTGCTTGATGGCCTAGGATATGTCCCAGTTTTGCTGATTGTAGCTTTGCTTAGCTTCATTGCACAAAAAATTATTTTTCTTGATTTTTCCGTCTTTAGTTTACTTTTGCTTGATGGCCTGGGGTATGTTCCAGTTTTGTTTTGTACCTGGGTTGCTTGGTTTGCATGATTTTTTTTTTTTGCCCAAAAACATATCTCAGAAAAGGGAGGAAGGCCCTAAAGCAAAGCCCAAGAATAAAATTTTCAAATAAAAAATAAAAAATCTAATTTACAAACCACCTACATCCACCGTACAACCGCACGACCCACCTGTCCTGTGCAACTCGCAACCCGAATTGCGGGCAGACGAGGTTCTATTTTTTCCTAGCCCGCACCCAATCGGGCAGGTCTAACTAGCCTCCCGAACCGTGCATAACCGATTTGTAAACACCCTAGTGCCAATAAGATTGGTAATTTTCTTGGGCTTTTTTCCATTGTGGCGTCAACGATTGTTATTTGCATGTGCACATATGATAAGCTAAGATATTGTTTCGTTCATTTGAATAAAATGATTATTTTTTTAAAATATTTATTTCTATACTTGATTGATTTGAAAAAAGGAAAATGTTAATACGTTAATATTGAAAAGGTAAGGACAAATAGAAAAAGATTATAAAGTGTTTTAAAATTTATAGAAAAAATATATTAAATTTAATAATAAATGTCTCAAAATCTATATATTTTTCATTTTTTTCTTGTATTTTAGGGATACTTGTTAATAGGACCCTATTTCATTTAATGGAATAAAATGAGACCTTCTTATGTTTGGATGATATGTAGGAATTTTAAAACGAGAAAGAAAAAATGTAAGTAAAATGTGAATGAAATATATTTGTATTTCAGTTACATTTCATCTACTTTTTTTTTTTTTTTTTTTTTTTGTCTTTTTGATTTTTTAACCTTTCTAAATATCTACCTAAATTCATTATCCAAAGACAGTCCAATGAAATAATATTATGCTATGTTCGGATTATGGATTTGTGTAGACATTTTAAAAGAAAAAAGGAAAAGGTGGATGAATTGTAGCTATTTCATTTATATTTTATTTACCTTTTTTATTTTTATTTTTCAAATTTCTATTAAAATTTATATCTAAACACATGAACTTAAGTTTTAATTATTTCATTTCATTCCATTAAACCAAATAAAATGAAGTGTTTTGATAGCAAAACTAGTTTTTTTTTAAAATTCAATATTCAACTTCCAAATGAATTTTTGGATTAAGTGTTTTGATAACAAATCCAGCTTTTTTAATTCAATATTGAGCTTCCAAATGCCTTTTTGGATTTGTCATATATGACTAGACTACTAATTAAGGGGTTTGGATCCGCATTGTTGTGTTGGCTTTTGAGCCTATTTGGGAGCCCAAATACATAATTCCAACTGTTTATCTTTTGGATTTGTTTCAGAGTTTATTTATATGATTTGGATCATTTGTTTTTTAGAATATATAGAAGGAGAACAAATTTGTAAAATATCAAGTTGGTTTTATATCGGTATTTCTATCATAAAATCATATTGTATCTAAAAAGTAAAAGAAATTAAAAAAAGAGAAATGTAAATGTAATTTAAAGTATAAAACAAAATATAGATGTGATTTGATGTATGTTTTAGAGTTTATTTATATCCAATCAATTTAATTTTGTTCAGGTATGTTTTAGTTGATGTTTAGTAAAATATGAATTATTCAAATCATCTAAATGAGTCTCAAAATGAGCCCGGTACAATAATTCTTGTTGTGCATTTCTAAATCCCTAAGTAACCTGGTTTTGGTTCCATGGAAAATAACAAAAGTAGTTGTGGGTGCTGATTTCCGACCACACTACCAAACAAGAACTCAATGGGAGAGCACAGGCAGAATAGATCACGCTCGAACAACCTATCATAGAAAGATAAGACTCCGGCGGTGGTTCGTCCACCTGGGGGCACTCCAATAATCAAGTCAGTACTCAGTTATCTCTCAAAGATAGCAAACAGTGCTTAACTCACTAGCCAGAATACAAAAAACGTACCTTAGACCCATGAGGGTGCCTTATTTTTATAGCCAGCACTAACCTGATCCATGTAGAAGCCTAGCTTCAATGGACTCTAGCTCAATGCTCATATTAGACTCCTAGCCAGATAGAGATAAACTCCTTAAGAGCATTATCTTTATCTAGACTAAGGCCCTCCCCCATTCTAGGACTCTTGTCCCCTATCTGCTCATCTCGGATTCCGGTATCTCTACAGATAACCTCGGCATAGCTGAGATCACCTCGGCAACATGACCAAGACACGTGGCACCTCAGTTGACACTCCAGTGCCACCTTCGCCATGTGTTGTCATTCACAAAATATGTCCCCACAACTGCTCCCTAGATTCTATTACCTTGGCATCCTGAGGTGATGGAACCTACATCGTTTGTCCACATAGCACGCCGGTTAAGACCTACTCCATCCTTCTTGGCCGAGATCATCACACATCGGCTTGACATGACTAAGACTTTACAGTCTACTTTATCAATGACCAAGAACCAAGAACCTAGTTCTTCAAGTTCCTTAACCAGGACCGCTCCCCTAGCCGAGGTTCTTGCTTCATTAAATCAAGAACTCCAAGAGTTCTATCTGTGCATGAGCTGTGATGCATGATTTTCTCAACCGTTTTATCCATGCGTCCTTTTCTCATTGATTTGTACTTGACACGCGTCATCAGGTCGCGTCGCTTCTATGCACGCCGCCTGACAAACATGTCGTCCAAGGCATATCATTTATGCTTTGCCGTCTTTTTGTATTTTAACAAAACGTCTCTCTCTCTCTCTCTCTCTCTCCGTCTCTTCACTTTACATTCTTGCTTTCCCTATGCGTTCAAGTTTTTCTTTCTCTAACAAATCCCCAACCTCCATTGTTGTTTTTCCAAGCTTTCTACAACCGCTTCGATCACCTCCTCCAGCGAGCTTTCGGCCATTTGGTTCTGAATACTCTCGTCGTCTGCCTTCAGGAAGCCTCATATCAGCGTTCATCTCATTTGGTAAGTCACAATCTCCTCCCTTTTCAGTCTTTGATTTATTTCAAAATTTATTGCAAGTTTATATGCTATTTGTTGCCATTGTGAATCTGTTTTGTGCTCTTGAATCTTTACTTGTACTTTGAATTCATCATTTTAGGTGTCAAACGTGCTTGTTTGGGACTTAGTCGTTTAATCTGCCACTGGGTATGCATACACGATTCATGGCCCCTGTGCACACATACGCACTGTTCATGTGTTTTGATGCTTTAACAGTTTATCACTGTTCTTGACTTTTGCACAACTGCACACACTTACACAGTGTTTTTGAATTTCTGTTCGTTTTCTTGAGTCTGAATCATTGCTCTTTTATGTTTTTCTTGCTTATTTCCAGATCTTTCCCTTGATTTCTTGTTTCCATATAGATCTGGGCCTAGGGTTTTGATAGAAATCACATACTTTAGGAAAAACTGAACCAAATCCTCCCTTAGATCTGAAAAAACCCTAGAAGCTGCAAGGTTAGGGTTTAGCCGAGGTATTCAAACCTATTCCACTCATTCTTTCCCAAACCTTGCACCTTCTTCCTTTAGCTGACATCATGGGTATGTTTAGGTGGAGAGTAGATACCCTAGAAAAAATAGAGTATTTCCATCGAGAATTCTTCATCCCAGCCGATGTTCACCTTAGGCTGGCAGGGGATGAGGACTCTATTATGCCTGATGGGGACTCCATGCCTTTCCCCGTAGTTGCTTTTATAGAGTGTGGACTTAGGTTCCCTCTAAACATTTGTTTTCGAGAAATCCTTCAATATTACAAGCTCAACCTGATGTAATTGGCCATTAACTCCTATAGGGTTATCAACGGTATAATCGCTTTAGCTAGTTGAGAAAACGCTATGATAACACTAGTTAACATCCAATATTGTTATACTATGTGTGGCCTGAAATCCGAAAAAGGCTACATCTATTACCTCAAGCCGAGATCCACAACCTACAAACTCATAGCCGACCTCCCAGACTCCAACAAAGGTGGTGGAGATGATTACTTCATCATCTTAGGCAACTGGGAATTTGCACCTGATGACGACCTTCATCTCTATCCTCTGCGCTGATTGGTATTTAAAGAGAATGAATGTAAGAACCAAGTGTCAACTTTTATGTGTAAGACTTATCACTTTATTCCTTCTATATGTTCTAATGTATGATTTTTGTTCTTGCAGCTCTCCGCCAACCCTCAAAAGATTTTCGCCAGTCCTTTTTTCCCAGCAAGGACTTGAGAAGGCTGTTGGGCTTGCCGAATGATCAGCGCAAAGCCCCTCTGCTGCTCAATTACATTCTAACTTATAAATCCACATTGCCCGACGTTCCCCAGAGGAGCAAGACTCCTCTTTCTGCTATAACTCCAATAGTTGCTTCCTCACCAAGGCCAGACTAGGCCTCATCTTTTGATCCAGCCGAGGTTGCATCAACGTCTGCTCCTCAACTGATTCCTCCAGCCCAACGCCAATGCCGACGCTGAGCTCCACTCTTTGCTCCTGCAGGCAGAACTCGTAGCCGCAAACGTCAAAACACTGAGGCGTCGGCTTACGATCCAGCCAACCCACCTACTGCACTTCCAGCAATCCGCTTTGGTACCAAAGTCACTATAGCCGCCACTGCCGAAGAGATGGATCGTAGCAAGGCTGTTGTTGAAGACCTTTTGGCCGACCTTCCTGGGGTTGTAACAGTTCAATCCTCCCCATCTCAATCCCAACCCAAGGCTAAGCTAAAGAGGGTAAAGAAAGCCAAAGCTAAGGCAACAGTGACTCAGATCAACTCTGAGGGCACTGTTCCAATCTCCAAGTTGGCTGAGGCTGAAAATAGTACTCCCTCGGCCGACAAGAGGCCAGCCGAGGCTGAGGTGTCTGATCCACCACAATCCAAAAGGCCGAGGTCCAGCGGCTCCTCTGATCCTATTGGTTTTCACGTCGACGCTCCCTGGAATCCAACCGTCACAGTCGGAGACCGACCTCTTCTTACAGGGGACAGTGTTCTGGACAATTTGGAGGTCGGTGCCGCCATTTCCACCGCTGTTCTACTCCCAGCCGACATCAACCAGATGGCTGAGCTTTCAGAGTATGAAAATTATGCAATGATGATGCAACATTGTGTCTTAGTAAGTCGGAATACTTGTAACTTTCTATCTAACTTTAACTCTGGTTTCCATACTTAACTAATTTCCTTTGCACTCTTGCAGGCTATCCAGCAAGGTCACTGTAACAAGCCCGCGGGGGACCTCGCTACAGCTCGGACTCTCCTTGTTGTGTTGCGGTTCTAAATCTGAACCAAAGAGTCCAACTCTGGCAAATCGTTTTGAAGAAAAACAGATTTTTTGAAAAGTAGTGCCAAACATGGACTGCTTTGCCAGATTACAGAGTCGCCACCTAAATATTTTTTAATGGGGGAATTTAGGAAACCCTGACTCGGTGCCGAAGGCCACGTGTCCGTTATCACCAAATGTCTTGGCTCGGGAGCTTGGGTACGATCGGGGAAGGTCAGCTATGAGCACCCCCTTTCGCCCGGTTCGAAGACCGGCCTCTACTAACCGTGATATCCGATTTTGAAAACATTACATCCTCTTATACCGGTTATTAGCCTAGATTTACTACGTTATGCACACAGCAAACAAGTATAGACTAGGTTGCCTAATTCAGAAATAATCATTGCATATCCGTTTGTTTTGAAAGCGTTTCAGATTTTGCTACTCGCAAGTAGGCTAAAATACGGATTTCGATGAGTTTTCCAACTCAAGCAACCCAACCTCCACCCACAGGCATTCAAACGGTTTATCTCACATAAGCACTTAGCCGCATGGTAAGCATACTGTCATGGCAACATTCACACGCATGTGGTATGCTAAAGCGTAAAATACTTACATCGTACTCCGTGTCAAAACAAGGAACTAGTTAGCAGACATGCATGTCCCTAGATCATGTTAAGTGGCTAATGCAACACAGGCAAGGATGCAATTTAGAGTAGGCTCGGCTAACCCTAAAATGGCACATGAAATGCTACAATTATCACGTATTCAAGTTAGATTTGAAATACAATGCAGTTTGTATGATGTACCGAGCCCGATGCATGTCAACAAATGAATGGATGCATGCATGTATTGCATAAGGTATGCTAATTTAAATATGCCCTAATCTATCATCATAAGCAGGTAAATAAAAGGGAAGAAAGAAATGGGGGTTGGAAGACATACACACACTCACCCACACTTATTACAAATATGCCCTCACACGGAGGGACCGAATAAATATTACAGTCCGAATGATAAATAAATTAATTATTACAAAATTTCTAATTATTTAACAAATAAATGCAAAATAGAAAAGGCCGCAGCCCCGCCTTGGGATACGCGAATGATGCATGCTCGAATCTGACTTGCCCGGAAACCCGTTGCCATAGCATTGCTGCCTCTGTTTCACTGTCCTGCATTTCTGAAAACTGCCAAAGTCTCAGGACATGCTCCCTGCACACTGAGGATCATCATCGGCTGAATAGAATGTCCACCGGCCGTGTACAATGTCCGTCGGCTGGAGATAAAGCTATCGGCTGTCCATCAATGGCCGGTCGGCACTCTATACTGCCGATCGGCAAAAACTCCCTGCAGAAGACAGTTTTGACAGCAACAAGGACAGACAGTGTATGGCATGAAATTCCAAGCAAATGTATGCACGGACACACTCCCTATCATGCAATGGACTCAAGGGAGCATGGCCCTTGGCCCCCAGGCCATCAATGGCGCATTTCGACGCATGATGGCCTAAGAGGCCAAGTTTGCATTTCAATGTCAAATGCAATGCACATAAAACATACAAGGGACCCAACCTCAATCATGGTTGATCAAGAGGTGAGGCAATGCACAACAATGCACATGCAACCTAAACATGCAAGCTAACATACAAACATGCAATGCAACTACATGGCATACACAATGCTAACAAGATAACATGCACAACGCATTGTAACATGGCATACACAATCAAGATGGGCTTACACCGATATGAGATAGCCTCAGCCACACTCACATAGGAGGCCAATGGATGAAAATGAAGTGCCTCGAAATGCATGCACACGGGCACGCAAACCAAGGCAATGGCATTAAGGCATGAAATGACATAGAAAATGATATGCAAACATGCCAATGGAATTTCAGCACTGAAATATGGGGGAAAACAGTCCCGAAAGATGGCGAAATGACACCAATGCGAGGAATGGTCCCGAAATGCGAATTTAGGCACCCGAAATGGCCTATAGCTATGCAATGCGTGCACAATATGGACATGGAATGAAAATACAGTAGCAAGGCAGTCCTGAAACAAGCATTTTCCAGTCTAAAACATGGCCAAACAGCAAGCATAGATAGGGCGACAATGGCATGCAAAATAGGGCCAAGAGAGGGGTATTGAAGTAGATGGTAAATGCAAAGCCCAAAAAACAAAATACCCTTCTACAACACTGAGAGGGACCAAAAATATGAACATTTACAGTAGATGACAAGCCTCAAATCAGTATGCAAATGTGCTCAAAATGTCATGCAAGATGAGGCTCAAAAGAGGCTATAACATGAGGTATACAAAGTAAACACCAAAAAGCCAAAGACCCTTAATAAATCATGTCAAGAAGGCCAAAATATGACCATTTTCAGTTCTGATCATGGTCCAAAAACAGAAGCAAAATGGGCTAGCAAGGCATGCAAAAACAAGGGTAAAACATGGATTCAAAGCAAGTGGCATATGGAGCATGAAAACAAGGTTGAGCCCTCCTTCAATGTTGAAGAGGGGCTCAAAATAAGCACAATATCAGTTCATGAGATGCTCCAAAACAATTTACATATAGGCCAAACAAATCATGCAAATTTACGGTAAATAGGAGAGATTATGAAGCAAGTGCA
This sequence comes from Camellia japonica, assembly GCA_030407325.1. NCBI lineage: Eukaryota > Viridiplantae > Streptophyta > Magnoliopsida > Ericales > Theaceae > Camellia > Camellia japonica. Next base: position 1,809 of record JAPPVO010001974.1, on the reverse strand, counting down.
ATATAGGAGGCCCAAACAGGGCTAAGCCCTTCTTCAATATTGAAGAGGGGCTTGAGATAGGCCCTCTTACAGTTTACATTATGCTCGAAAACAGATCACTCATAGGCTAGAAATACTATGCAAGATTGTGGAATTTAAGAGGGTATTGAAGCAAGTACCAAATGGAGGACTCAAACAGGGTTGAGCCCTTAAACAAACATGAAATATGGCTCAAAATAATGACCTTCTCAGTTCTGGTCGGAGCCCAAAACAAGTAAGAAAATAGGCTTAAGAAATGAGGCAAGGAAATGCTAGAAAAGGGAAGATGAGGACTTACCCTTGAAGACCAGCAAACCAACACCTCTTGGACCAAGTTTAGGTGCTCCTAAGCTCTGAAGAACAGCCTCAAGCTGCTGGAATGGAGTAAGGATGCCTTGTGTTATGAGTTGATGAAGAAATGGCCCAAGAACAAGGGTGTTTGGAGGCTTGGATAAGATAGATATAGAGGGTGTATGTATCTAACTCCAGCTGGTTTTTCTAACCTAGCATAAGGAAGAGGAGAGCTCCATTTATAGAGCTAAAGGAGCAAGACTTCTCTTAGAAGCTTCAAAACCAAGAGCCAAGATCCTCCATACACGTGTATGGAGGATCCAGTTTGTGCCCTCCAGCTGGCACAGCTGGCATCCATTCAATCTGTAGAATACACCGGAAGGTCGTCGGCTAGCAAAAATGGTCGGTCGGCACTCTTTTCTGGCCGGTCGGCACTCTATTTGGCCGGTCGGCAGGAAAAATCTGCTCTGCAGGTCCAACTTCAAACGGGCATAACTTCTTCATATGAACTCATTTTTAGGTCATTCTTATGTCAAAATTGAAAGCCCCGGAAGTAAGCTTTCCAATGCCGCAAACCTTGCATTAAAATTCTTCCTGTGGAGAAAGTTATGCTTGTTTTGGTGAAGGTTGCTCAGTTTCGGTCCAACCGGGATGATGTCCAACTTCAACCAATCATATCCCGCCATCCGGACTCGGTTTAAGAGATTCTTGTATGAAAAATGAAGCCCCGGAAGTATTCTTTCCAATGGTGGTAGCCTCATAATTTAACTCCAAGTGTATAGACAAATAAGCTCGATTTAGCGAGGACTGCTCATCCCTCTCTTAGCGATTCTTGCCTATCTTCTTCTCCAACTTGGTTTCTCCCCTCTTCTCCTCTTTTCTTCAACTTCAAACCCCTAAGTAAGGTGTTTTGAAAGATTTTTCAAAGATTTCATCTCTCTTTCATTCATCTCCACTTTGTCCTTGCTCGGTTTACCGAAAAGCGCAACATTTACCGAAATGCGAGCGTCGGAACATCGTGGGAATTTTATTTCAAAAAAAAATGTTTTGAAAGAGAGGTTTTAAAGTCTAAAAACCATCCAAAATAATTGTGGTCCAAAACGGGGTGTGAAGTTGAGATTTGCCTCTCTCCTTGCCGAAGAAATTGAACCTGTGCCCTGCACATCTCTCAACACCGAGCAAACCATCAGTATGCCCAAGTCTTGAGGGCGGTCAAAAATGGGGTGTCTACAGTTGCCCCTCTTTGACAGAACTCGAAAGTCATAACAATGACGGGAGTGAATGTCAAAGCCCAGAGATGACCCATTTTTGACGAGGCCGAAGACTTGGACAAACAAAAATACAAATGAATAAGTGGTGTGCCCGCAGGCTGCCTACGTATCCCTTTGCAAGGAATCAAACCAACGTAGTTCAGGGGCAGGATGCCAAAGTGATGCACCATGCAAGTGTATAACTTATGATTATGCAAAGAGAGCTGTGATGAAGCAATTATAAATGCAA